>CAUYQG010079734.1:0-10996 GCA_963574415.1 Tarsius wallacei
CATAATAGCAAGAACCTGGAACCAACCATGCTATCCATCAAAAGAGGACTGGATTAAAAATATGTAGTACATATACACGATGGAATACTACGCAGCCATAAAAAAGAACAAAATCATGAATTTTGCAGCAACCTGGATGGAACTAAAATCTATAATACTGAGTGACCGCTCACAGAAACAAAGATCTGAGCATCACATGTTCTCACTCATATAGTGAACTTTGAACATCCAACATAATACTATAAGAAAATGACTGACAGAGATGGGAAAATATGGGGGGGGGGAGATGGGATTAATGGTAGTCAATATCTGTATGAGGATGGAAAGACACTTATCAACAAGGGTGCCTGAACGAAGTATATTTGTATACCTAATCCTTAACTGTACCCCGCAATATCATAATAAAAAATACTGATTATAAAAATATATATATATATTTATTTATTGAGTGCCTACTGTATACCAGTCTAAGACTATTGTCATGAACAACAACAACAACAAAAGTTCTTTTCCTCAAAGAGCTCATGTTTTGTGGTTCTATTTCATCATGCCAAGCCTAAGTGGTATTTGATGGAGCATACACAATGAGCCCATCTTCCTGCTCCATCCATGTTCCAGAATTAAGATGCAAATCATATAGCACATCTGGTTATGATCTCTAAGGGATCTTTGTTTATCAGGGAGGTGGCATGCTTGGTTATGTAGCTTACCCGTGGTTGTCAATATATTGTGTCTTTCTTTGTCAATATATTGTGCTTTAGCCAGATGGTAGGTATAAGAGACTATTGCTCTCTGTGATGGATAGTCCTCTCAAAAACCACCTAGACCATGCCACCCACTCAACCATGCTACTGTGGATCCTCTAGGTCCATCTGCCTCCAGATCTCTTCCCACTGTTCCAGCCCAGCTATCTCTGTGGTGACTGACTTTACACAGACACAGCCCAATAGCACCTTGCCTTGTGCCCACAATAGTCTCTTCATCTCCTGTCATGGGATTTTCTGTGGATGTTGAAGTGTAAGGTGCCGCAGGACAGGCTCTGTGCCAACCTCATGGAACCTGGAGGTGCAGGAGTATGGATGTACTATTTAGAGATCCTAAACCAATGGGAAATGGGGGGTTGGTGTGCACATTCTTCTCCTTTCCTTCCCCTGTTTTGGCTGCCCTGAGACACAGACATTTGCAAAGCCCCTCAGGAGATGGACACAAGAGTGAAGTAGTCGGGTGCTGTTCACATCAAGTGGCCAGTTTGGTCGCACTTCCTCCTTGCCTACCCTGCTTTTTTTTTTTGTCCCTACTTATACTCTCTTGGAATCATACTCTAAATAGTAATGCATGGCTCTTGCCTCCAGTCTTGCTGTCCAGGAAACCCAAGTTAAGACGTCATTCTTTCTTCAACAAATAACTACTTATCAACGTGAGATGACATGAGAGGAAAAGTTAGAAAAGAAATATTAAGCGAAACATCTTGATAATAAGCCCAGCATATAAGGTGTCTGCCCATCCACATCTCCTCACTGTCTTTTTTTTTTTGCTGCTTGATCAATATTTATTGTCTTTATCTGAAAAATCCTCATAGAAAACTGGTTCAACTCTCAGCAGCTCATTCCTGAGCTCTGAGGAAGCTTACCTTCTTTTGAACTACCTGATCTTTCTTCTGGGCAAGGAACATTTTGGGACGATTTCACCTCTTCTTCTTCACTTCTTTCTTGGGCTTCTTCTCATACACAGGATTCTTCTGTATAGCTGCATGAGCTTTCCTGTACATCTCCTCCATCATGTCTGGGGTCACATTGCTCTTTATGTACTGAGAGAACTGCTTCTTGAAAGCATCTTCATCTTCTTCTAGTAGGAAAGCATATAATCTGCAACTTTCTGGCCCATGATGTGCTTCCGATGTACTTCTGCATTAAACTCCTTGCTTTCAGAATCATAACCAGGGAATCGTTTGGTACTATGAGAGATAGACAAGTCGCCATCCACAGCTCCTTTCAGGGCTCCAAAAACTTGATCGCCAGTGGTAGTTCTGGCAAGGCCTTAGTCCAAATAGCAGGTGAAAGCACTGGCCTTGCCATCAATGCTTTCTACATTGTATTCATCTCTGGTCACCTCCACTTGACCTTCATAGATCTTGTCTATGCCAAAACGTATTGAGAAGCCTGCGGGCCAGCAGCAGGCTGGTATAATATGCTGCAGTATAATTTGTCAGTCGAACTTTTACATCATATTTTGGGAGTTCATGTGCGTAAACTGCGCAGACTATCACATCCCTTTCTATATGGGCATAAGCAATTTGACAGATGGTATCTCTGTTTGTTACATGAGCTATCATCTGTATTTGGGTGTGTTGCATTTATTTTTATCCTGTATCACCAAGCATCTCCGAGAATAATATCAGTTTCACTCTCTTGTCGTCTTCTAAATTTCACTAGGTAGCTCTTAAAGTGGGCCGTATTCTTGACAACTTTAACAAGCCCCATCCTGCAGAATGGAGACCCGTGTCCGTAGCTCCACACAGACCTGCAGGCCTGGCAGTGCTGGGGGTGGGTGGAGGCGGGAAGTCTTCAGTGTCTTTAAGCTGCCTCATTCTTAAACGTCCCAGTAGGAAGCATCTCAAAAGAGCCAAGATGCAACTAACTCTAGACTTAAAGAGATGGAGCCAAAGTATTAGCTCCTATCATCTGCAGAGAGAAAATGGAAGAAAAAAATTTCAGAATAAATACATCCAATAGATGCAAGTGAAAACTTAAGTCAGAGGCTGACAGAGGTGAAAATGCACAGCCTAGGTCAGAAATGAAAATGTGTGAATCTGAGCATTCTCAGGACTAACTCCAAATACAGACATGACAATAACATGTAGTCAAAGAGATGAAGATGACGGGGGAAAGGAATGGCAGGGATGAATACTAGAAACAGTGTAAAAATAGCAGTCAGAATGGAAAGAAAAGCCACTTGAAAGCTGACTTCCTTTTAAATCTCAGAGGAAAAACTCAAAGAAAAATGAAAAAATCTACCTCTTCTTTAGAAAGTGCTTCTATCTCAAAATTAATTTTGAAATGCATCTTTCTATTTAGATTTAACTTTGTCACACACCTTACTTTTCATGTTTTCCTCTGAAACTTTTCCCTGCATGTGGCAAGTAAGATCTACTGCCTGGTAGAAACCGGCATCAGAAACAAGTTTGCTGTTTTTCAGCAGAGAAAAACGTGTGCAGTGTTTTTCCTAGTAAGCAAGAAATGTCAGCAAGGTAGGAGAGGGCATGTATACCTCCTAACACCACATTAGAAAATCACAGAATGTTTTCTAGATTTTGGTCTATTTCAAGAACTGAATTGAACAAAAATTATCTGGAGAATGGTATGAGTTAGCTGACCCAGATCGCAATAAATGTAACACCGTCACACATAATAGAAAATGTGGGAGAGATGGGAATGCATAATGTAGAGCAGCAGTTATTTAGTGAACACTATGTGCTGGGAGTCTGTCAAGCGCACCTCACATCAACCCTGAGATGCCTACGCTACTGCTGATTTTTTTAAGCAATAGGAAATGGACTATGAGAGATTAGGCTCTTGCTGAATATCACATAAGAAGGAGAGCTCAGAGATATAAACATACAGCATCCTGCATGTTCCATGTGGCGCTGAGTAGCGGGACTATTGGCCACTGAAGTGTGCTGTGATTTACAGATATCAGTCCTGATCCACACAGACCCTCATACAAAAGGTGGAGTTATTCTTACTTTCCTGATGAGAAATCTGAGTCTTAGGAAGCTACATAGCTAATCCAAGGTGACACAGTTAATAAACTTGAACATAAGTCTACTGAACTCCAAAATGTATGAGGCCCTCCTTTGCTTGCTTGTTTCTTTTGTTTTGTTAAATGACACTAATATCAATATGGTTACGAAGCTCCAGGATGGTACGTGATTATTTGTGGATGCTTAACAAATATTGGTGCTCTTCTCTGTCTGATCTAAAACAAGTAGTTCATGTAATCTCACTACTCCATCTAGAGTTAGGTAAACATGCTGGTTGACCAACAGGGAAGCATAGTGAATGACTCTACCATTTCTCACCAGTGAATGACTCTACCATTCCTCGCCGGTGTGTCTCACAGAGTATTTCCAACAAGGTAGACCTCATCAGGCATAACTCACTAAATTCTTTTAAATGCAGGAAAGCAAGTGTCTGCAGGAGAGCGCTTGGAATCATTAAAGCAGCTATGGTTTCCTGAGAGTGAGATCTCAGAAAGGAATAGCCTCAGGAAGTCTATTCCTGCAGGTAAGTTGCTATCCAACTACACTGCACCTGCCAGCTGGCTGTGCTATTTATATTTTCACCAGATTAGATCCCCAGGGTCATGATTTTCCTGTGTTTCTTGGATGGAATCTCAGAGGTGATCTAATTTACCTCCTTAATTTTTCAGATGAGAACACTGAGACACTAAAAGATAAAATGTCTAGCTAAGCTCACATGGTGTTAAATGGAAAACAGGAGATAGAATTCCTCTTGTTGAGTGTGCGACATCCTAGCCTGCAGTCCAGGGCCTGGCCCACCCTCGAGACTCAGTTGGAGTGGTAGATGGCCGCTCTGAGGTCCACGATGACCCCATACTCACTCTTGGAGGTACGCTCCTGCATTCACTCAAATGCAGCTCAGAGGGGGGAGTTTAACCCGTGGTGACTCAGACCTTGCCAGCAAGTCATTTCCCATCTGGGAAGGGCCTATGTTAGGGGGAAGGAGACAGTCTCCCAAAAGTCAAGATTTTCCCCCCGTTATGAAACAAATGGAGCACCGACTGAGCCCGAGATCTGTGTGAATCTGAAGCCCAGGCGTCTTGAGTTTTTGGCTATAGCAACTTTGTATTGTTGGAGCAGTCTGAAGAACAAGCAAAACAAGTAAAATTCCTTTTTCTAAGTATATGATTTAGAACAAAGGCAATTGAAGTTTTCTATTGTTTTTATTTAATTAGGGAATGATACTAGAGAGTAACACTACAAAATGTAAACCCAAGCTGGTAAGTCCAAGGAAAAATGGACACTTAGGCCGCATTTATATATCTACAGCCAACATTCAAAGAGCCTAGATTAATAGAGCAAACCGAATAATGGTGATTACCCTGGTAACAAAATCTTCATTAAGTCTTGCTTGAGGAGAAAATGAAAAGCTTGAACATCTGTCAGGTTCAACCAGAGTTCTCTTAGGATAGAAAGAGATACATGTTCTTTTTTTTCTTAAAATCAAAGTTACCAGAATAAAAACAAATCATTTAGTCTGGGTGCTCAGTGGCTCAGAAAAGCCACTAGGGCTGGGAAGCAACATGGCATGACACAGGTCACCCATACAATCTCTAGGAAGGAAATCAAGACCTGGCTTCTTGAGGCTTCTTCCCGCACAGAAAGCAAACCATTCCAGAAATTTTAATATGCCATTAAACCAAATTTAGCTCCTGGTTTCAGATTCACTTTTAAAAGAACTTGTTAGCATATTAGTTACGTTTGATAAGCAAAGCCATTTGACCATTTAAAAAAATTACCTTTTTGTCTTGCCAGATGCAGAAGGAATGTCCAGAAAAATTGGCAACTAAATCAGACTTTTCATTTTCCATCTCTTCTTGGGCAGAACAGTTTAGGCACACCACCTCTCATTAAAACAACAACAACAAACAGTAGTACTAACCTAGTGTTTGCTGAAGCTGTTCCTCTCTTCCACAGCACCTGCAATGTTTTTTTCACTGAATAGGATGTTTTGGGGGTTTACTCATTCCATAGAAATCTACCTCATCATGTCCAACTGCCACAGTATTCCTTATAAATTATGCATTCTCTTATTGATTGGATTTTCCAAATTTTTGCTATTTACAAAAAAAAAGGCTGCAAAAAATATTCCCAGCCCCTGCTTGCTTGTGTTGGAGACTCCCATTACAGTAGTGCAGTAGATTGTATTTTAATGATTCACATTTAATCACAGGAACACACACAGGGTAGGCCAGGGCTGACCTGCAGCCCTGTAAGGGGTGACTGAGAAAGATGGTTATCACTGAAACACACTGATATAATAGGGTGTTAATACCAAGCAAAAGCTGGAAATGCAATGAAATCCTAAGAAGTAGAACCATTGAGTCATAAGTTAAGTCAATTCCACAAATCTTTTGGAGAGGAATATTTTGAATGTACTAAGGATCATATTCATTAACAGCAGTGAAAAGAAGAAAAAACAAGTTCTCACTGCCTGGATGCTTACATTTTGTGAATGTTATTCTTTTTCTTAAGTTTTGATAGAGGCTGGCAAATTGCCCTCTCCCTGCTATTTATTGATAAAAACAGGAAGAGGGAGTTCAGGCTGCTTTCTCTCTCCAGCTTGCTTCTCTTCTGTGCCCCAACCCTCAAACACGTTCTTTCAAGTATGGGCTTAGCAAATCTGAAGATTCAAACCACCAGTTCCATCTCAAGGAGACCCTGGTAGATGAGAGCCTGGCAGATCACTAAGTCATCTGCTCTGAGTGATCCACCCAGCAGCACTCCCTTCAGCTTCACTTGACTTTGTCCTTCGGCATGAAGGGATGACTCTGACTTTCCCATATCATAGGGTCACCTGAGCTTATGGAAGGTTGTGGCTTACATGGCAGAAGTCCTAAGTAGGAGCAAGCCTTTTTGTGGGGGTGTGGCAGTGATAAGCCTCGGAAGCAGTGGAGCTCAGTGCAGAGGTGTGCATGCAGTGGTCAGGTTGAGAACTGCTGTAGGGTGGCGGAAGAGGAAGAACCTGACTCCAGAGCTCACTCTGGTCAAGCAAAGGTGCATCTCAGAGGTCAGCCACACCCTCATTGCCATATTTTTGACATCCTGGCTCCTGTGACGAGCTTGTCCCTGTGTGCCCTCCAAGTCACACACTTGTCCCCAGACCTTCTCTCCTGTTCTTCTTTTCAACGTTGAGTGCCCTGCTGCATCAGGGACTTGTCAGGAAGTGCTTGGCCAGGATCTTGATGCTCCAATAGGCAACAGTTTTCGACTCCTTTTCAGAGAAGCTGGAGCCAGATACCTGTATCAAAAGGGGCTCTTGTTCTCCAGAACTATGATCCTGCGTAGAATCTGTCTCCTCTCTTAGGGCTGCTTACGTCTGCTGGGCTGGATCTTTACTTGGACTCCAGATTCTATTCCAGGCAATTACCTTCAGATCTTGTCCATCCCTGGCATGGTTTTTCCACTTGCACTATGTCACTGAGGCCTTATGCTACCTCCCAACCCAGTCCATGAGGGTTATGACTAACATGCCCCTGTGCTCTTGAATTGTGTGCCTATCAGCATCTTTGGAATTATTGCTGAGGAAGTCTTGCTTCTTAATCTTACTTGGCATGCAGAAAAATCACCTCGTCCGTGAGTCAGCCACCACCCCACAGTACAGCAGCAGACACTTGTCAAAGTTCAATTTTTGTGAGTACTATTCTAAGAAGTTTCCATATATTAGTTTTTAGACAATCTTATAAAGCAGCTAATGTTACTACTCCCATTTTAAAAGTGAGGCAATTGAAGCACAGAGAAGTTAAGTATGTAGTCCAAGGTCATACAGTGATTCAGAGGCAGAGTTGAAAATCAAACCAAGACTAGATCAATCCAGGGTCTGTGGAAAGCACTGCTTTTAAATGAAGCAGTAAGGCAAATAATATAGTGGTTAATATTGAGGGATGAAATCAGCAGAATTTGCCAATTCCTTGATTGCAAGGAGTGAGGGTGGAGAGGCAATAAAGAATGACGCCCAAGTTTCTGGGTTAGATTGGACCTTCTGGGGCTTATAGGAGAGGAAGAAAACCAAAAGGCTGAGTCGCAGGTTTGGGGAATAACAGGTTGAGTGTTGAATCCTGTACTCATGGGACTCAGATGCATGACTCAGTTGCTCAGCTTCTGTATGGGGAGTCAGAATCCACCTGCTCTGGGACCTGGAACACTCCTAACTGGAAAAGTCAGTTAACCTCAGGGTACTTGTTTCCCTGTCCATAACCTAGAGATGCTGGGAATTCTTGCCTCATAAAGCCATTTGACGTGGGTAAGAGTGAAAACTAAGTGTTGATGATGATGTGGGCCTGACCATTCCTATATCAGCCCCATGTGGACACAGCCATGGTGAACACAGTTTTTCATCAGCTTTGGTGCCATATGGGGATTCCCCTGAGGCCATGAGTGGGTCTCAGGGGGGTTGGACAGTCCACCAAGTGAGAGCTGAGTGACACTATGCACTCCTAAGTCTTGGGGCTTCTCTTAGGTCAGGGTTTTAGATTCCCCCAATGTATGCATATCAAAATCTTACAAACATGACAAGATTACAGTTAAATAGGAAGAATAAGTTGTAGTTCTCTATAGCATCATAGAGTGAACATGATTAACTGTAATTTATTGTATATTTCAAAAAGCTAGAAGAAAGGATGTTTACAACACAAAGACGTGATGAATGTTTGAAGTGGTAGATATGCTAATGACCTTGATTTGATCATTATGCATTATACATATGTATTGAAATATCACAAGATATTTTGATGATCACTATTGTGATATTTTTATTACTATAGTTTTACAAATTGTCTCATTAGTATGTATACTTATTGTGTCAACTAAAAACAAAAAAAACCTTAAAATTATGAAACAACTAAAAAATCTTACACACAAAGCAACAGTGAAATAAATGGGTGGTAAACACCAACTCACCTCTGTCCTAGAACTTCAGAAAATAAGTCCTGATGCCGGAAAAGGGGTTTTGTATTCCTGAGAATATGGGCATTACAATCTGGATCATCCAGCTGCACAGGAAGGGGTCCTGGTGACTCCGAGCTCATACATGAACCAGGGTTCAGGTGGTAGATGGATGAGAAGTACTTACTTTGTTTCAGAATAAAACAACCCTCTAGAGAATTATTTCTATAAATATGTCCTAGCTCTAGGACCAGTGCCTCTAACAACCCATTCAACTGTTTTGTTTTAAAGATTTAAAATGGACCCAATTCAGAGCTTGTGTTCTTTGACCTTCTGTCAGATTGACGATTTTGAGTAGAAGGACAATGAGTGTGATTAATTTGGCTCCCTGGGACATAGCACAAGACAAAAAAAACAAGGCTGCAGTAGAAAGCAGACAACAGGGAGGAAGAGGAGAATGCCATGGCATGCTATCTGTATGTCTGACGATGCTGGAGAAGCTATTAGGCAAAAATAAAGGGAACTGAAACCTTTGTGGCACTCATGTTTACTTGGGCTCATGTAGGACACATCCATAAAATTCCAGGCTGGAGGGAAATCAGAGGATGTCTACATAATCACACACACTTTGATGGTCAGAAAGGCAGCTCAGCCATGGAGTTCCCAGCTCCTAATTTCTGATCCCATTTGATTTCCAGTAACCAGGTTTAATTAGGATATTTGTTTATTTTTTTATCCCAGCATCTCTGTGCAAGGTCCCTAGGCCCCTCTGTCCTAGAGGGTGGTCCTGACCCCGGCTCTCTGACACTGCACCACTCTCTGTTAACATAACCTGGCCTATGGCTGGGTGCTTGATTCAATCTTTTGTGTCACTTTCACTGACTTTCCTCTTACAGAGTGTAGCAATCTTGAGGGCCGTGCTCCTTTGACAGCTAGGACTCCACACATGACCAGACTATGGAGGCCCACAGAAACAGTCATTAATTCTCACAGAGAATCTTGTGAATTCCATGGGAAATTGAACAGATGAGGACACTGCAGTTCAGGAGTATGTCTAAGGACAAAGCTCACTTCTAAAAGAATGTTTGAGGTCCCCGGAAGCTTGGCTGCTGCTTGCTTTTGACTCTTCTGCCTACATTACCACCCCTTCTCTGACGATAGCTTATGTATACCTTTATGAAACCAAGGGCCAACCTGATGAGACCTGCCAAAAAACCCACTTTGCTTGCTTTTTGTTGCTTATTTCTAGTTGTTCTCAAAACCCATATAGCTAAAAGTCACATGGCTAAACTATGTAATCCCTACTAGCTTCCTTGTAGATGGCACCTCTGATGTATAGGTCACCATGGTAATGGTTACTTAAGTTGTTTTTCAGGAACTTAAGGTCAGCTCTTGTTCAGTTCAAACCAGCTGAGACCACTGACCCTTCAACTGGGCCTGCAAGAATGTGACCAATTGTCAAAGACCAAAAACTCCACCCTCAGATTAAACAATGATGCCATTTTATGAACATACAACCTATGAAGAGCCACAAAGTCTAATTATGCATGCTCAGACCACTGGTTGTCTCATTTTTTCTTACCTCCAATCACTTTGCCCACACCTTAGACCAGTCTGATTCTTTACTCCAGAAAGAGTTCTAAACACCATTTTTGAAGAGGCAGATTTGAAATCTGTTCTCCCACCTCCCTGCTTGGTTGCCTGATGAATCAAAGCCTTTTTCTATTGCAAAACATATCATTTCAGTGATTGGCATACTGAACTGTGGGTAGAACAGGCCTGTTTTGGTATCAATCACACAAAAGTTCACAGAAACCCAAGAATGCTTCCTTCTTCATGCTCTTTTCTCTTTGGTTTAATCAGGGACCATGGAGAGAAGCAGAGATGATGTGCTTTCAGAAGCTGGTTGCTGCTTCTTAGAAGCACCGTGGGGAGGAGGAAACATGCTTGACTTATTCTGGAACCTAGGATGTGGAACTTATTTGGTACAGGAACAGGCATATAGACCAATGGAATAGAACTGAGATTCCAGAAGCAAAACCTCAATTTCTCAACCAACTCATCTTCGACAAAGCCTCCACCACCTACCAATGGTGCTGGGAAAACTGGCTGACCACATGCAGAAGATTGAAGCAGGACCCCTATCTATCTCCATACACAAAAATTAACTCAAAATGGATCAGAGACCTAAATGTTAAACCTCAAACCATAAGAACCATAGAAAATGAAGGACATACCCTCATGGAAATTGGAACTGGCATCCATTTCCTGAACAAAACTCGAAACCCACAGGCCATAAGAGATAAAATAGAC
>CAUYQG010079735.1:0-39974 GCA_963574415.1 Tarsius wallacei
TAAGAGCCCATGCTGTAAAGATAAGATAGACAAGTGGGACCTCATCAAACTGACAAGCTTCTGCAAAGCCAAAGAAACCATCAAGAGAGCAGGGAGACAGCCCACAGACTGGGAAAAAATATTTGCCAACTGTATGTCTGACAAAGGTCTAACATCTATGATCTACAAGGAAATCAAACATGCCGAACAGAAAAAAAACAAACAGCCCCATTACAAAGTGGGCAAAAGATATGAATAGACATTCTCAAAAGAAGACATATGAGCAGCCAACAGATACTCTGATCACAAGAACATTCATCTAGAAATCAATTTTTAAAAAAAAGATGTTTGCAAAAATTCCAAAATTTTGGACACTTACCACACATGAAATCCCTACAGGTTAAAGAAAAGAATCATAAAGGAAAATGAAAGATATTTTGAATAGAACTCACTACATGTGCTAAAATATCAATAGGATATTCTATAAATATTTTAGCATTTACTTACTTACCAAATTTCTTCACGAACAGTTAGCTAGAGAACGGAATCCTCCAGCTTTGTCTGATTAGGAGTGCCTGAGTACATGCTAAGAAATGTTGGGTCAGCAACAGTCATCATAGTTCCATGTTCCATGTTTTGTTTCTTAGTCTTTTTTCCTGGCTTTCTCCTGTTACTTGCTCAAACAACTTGAATGAATATTTATGGATCACCTATTAGGCACAAGGCTTCAGCTAGGTGTTTATGAAGTTATGAAGATGAGTAAGGCAGAGCTTCTGATTTCGAGGAGTTTGTTTTGCAGGCATTATATGCCTAGATCTGCTGCCCAAACCTGACTTGCAATTCACCTTTTTTCTAGAACTTGCTTAAGACTGTATTTTACCAGAATACACTCTTCCCTTAATTCAATTAATTCCTAGATTTGTTCCTTATGTCTATAAACCTTGAAGTTCTTGGGTTTGTGCCATTCCTAATTTTTAGAACTTAATACTGATCTTGGGATTCTGCCAATGGAGACCTTAATTAATTTTCTACAGATGTATTAAAAATATGTCCTCTAGCTTGGTTCTAAGTTCTTACTTCTTGTAGCTTCTTTCTTCTTTTATACCAACAGACATCACTGTCTTTTTCCTAAATGTAATCAGAATGACTGCACATAGCTGGCACTTAAAAAATTGTAGCCACTGGAAAACTTGCACTGAAGAACATGAGCAAAAACACTTTGCCAAGCCTTTAAATTGCTCTAATGATAAACTCCCCTGTCTTATGGACATCAATTATTCTATCATGGCTCAACATGTAAATAGAGTAGCGTCTTACTTTGAGATTAGATATTAAAGTCAGAAAGAAGTGAAAATCACACATAGTAAAAACCACTCCTAAAAACTTCCTAATATCAATGTTAACTCTTTATGACATGAATGACTGAAGGTTAAAATATCAGCGATTTTTTTTTCTTGATATTTTTCTTGGGCGGTGGAAGCTAAGGCTATTTTGAAGGTAAGGTAGACAATAGCAACTGATAAATATATGTTTTTCTCTCTCATTCAAAAATGTGTAATTGAATTTGAGCAAGCTAAACATGAGTATAAATCATTGTTCTGAAACCAAATTGTTTAGTATGAAATTACATGTTCTGGAAAAAAATAGACAAGTTATGATCACATTATTAAGTAATTATAGCAGAAATTACATGGTCCGACCATGAATCTAAAACTTTAATTCAATATCAACATATACTACCTTACTGAGGTCTACTTTTTAAAATTTAAAACAGATTTTTTGTTTACCACAAGGTAAACAGTAAACATTATCAAACTTCAGCAAGAATCTATAGTCTTAATATAATGCAGAACTTTGAACTTATGTCACTTGACTTCTGGAGGAGCGAGTTTGCCATTCTGGGCTGACTCTCTCAATTACGGCCCCATGAGAATACACTCAATGAAGACACACAGAGGACAATATTACACATCATGCTTACTTGTTAACACAGTGATTGATCTGGATGGCTTGGTCACCACATTTCCATTTACCACTACCAGAGTGATTATATAATAAAGGCCATGATAATTGGCCTTAAAGATAACAGGAGGAGGCAACGTGCTGTTGAATTCCTCAAATTCGAAGAAATAATTTTTGGATTCACCAGTTATCTTCACAACATACACAGATGTTGGACTGATGACGTCTGAAGCTTCTAAAGAGACGACGATGCTGTTATCATCTTGGACTGTTACATGGAAAGCTGTAGCATTCTGCTTAAGAAAAGAGAAAAACAGGAGACAGGTCAGATTCAGGTGACTAGCAATAAAGTTATACTGAGATAATTTTTCTAAAACTGGTGTTTGTGATAAGTGTTATTTCTTAAAATAGAGTTACATAGAAATTTTAATTATACAAAGAAAATCAGAAAGAAAGATTATCCCTTTTATGACTAATGATCTTCTCAGGGTTTTACTATGAGAATTTTTCTCTACTGAAAAGCTGCTTCCAGTTCACAAATTATGTCATATAACACCACAAAATAAACATCCTGTGGAGGAGTAAATAATAAATGAAAGTCATATTGACACTTAGGTTCCAGGAGAGTCTTTGGTTTTAACTAGTTACATGATTTGAAGAAATACTCTTTTTGCTTTAGAAGGAATGATGCTGTGGTCATCCCAAGAATGTTTTAGGAGAAAATACCAAGGTGGTTATTTCCTCTCTCCCTTCTCACCTGTCAGTTCTGAAAATTAAAAAAAAAAGTCAGGATTGAGAAACCTGTGATAATCCTCGTCATTAAAGATTAACCAGCCCTTAATGAGAGAAGCTATGATAGTGAAGACGGAACCAGATGGAAGACTTGTGGGCGTCTATGGAAAAGTCAGCAGCTGGTGGACTGAAAACTACGCCACAAGTCTCCAAATAAATGTTTATGGGCAATATTTGAAAAATCATATGTGTAGTTGGTTTAAATATTTCTTCCTGATTCTGTACCAAACTGTGGACAGAATTAATCCTTCTCTTTGGTCCCAAAAAAAGAATCATGTACTTTGTACCACTTATCTGTGTTTAACTTATCTTCTGAATCTGCAATGTCCTAGGGAGTAAGTTATTTCACCGCTCTGAGCCTCAGATTTCTCTTCAGTACTAACGAGACAGAAAAATTGCTGAAACTTGTTAAGGATCTACAGAGATCCAGGTACTATGCGAGGCACTCTATAAACACAATCACCTCATTTAATATTCAAAATGACCTATGAGAAAGGCATTATTATGTTCAATCTCATTTTGTAGTTGAGGTAACGGAGACTCAGAAAGATTGAATCACTTGTCCAAGGTCACAAGTACAAAAAATGAGTTCCATTATTGTTTCACATGTTTTTCTTTTGACTTATTTTCCTAACACTGATTCTGTCATGTAGCACATAACTGATTCATTTCATTCTGTTAAATGTCCGGGCTCGGTGGCTCAGCCTGTAATCCTACGCTTTGGGAGGCTGAGGTGAGTGGATTGCCTGAGCCCGCAGGTTCAAGACCCGCCTGGGCAACTTGGTGAGAACTCATCTCTACAAAAAATCAAAAATTAGCCTGGCGTGGTAGCACGCTCCTATAGTTCCAGCTACTTGAAAGGCTGAGGCGGAAGGATCGCCGAAGCCCAGCAGGTCGAGGCTGCGGTGGCCGGGAGCGCGGCCGCTGTACTTCAGTCTGGGTGACAGAGTGAGACTCCAATTCAAAAAAAAAATTAAAATAAATAAATGTAAGGATTGCTGATAGCAGTAGTTAATATGTGAATGAGAACATTCCATATTTGTCTTCCTGAGTCTGGCTTATTCTACTTAACCAAATTACCTTCCAGTTCCATCCATGTTGTTCCAAATGACAGGATTTCCCCCACTTTAAAAGACTGAATAATATTCCATGTGCATATATACCTCATTTCATTTGTCCATACATCCATTGATGGACACAGGTTGATTCCATATCTTGGCTATTGTGAATAGTGCAGCAATAAACATGAGAGTGCAGATATTTCCTCAACATACTGATTTCCTTTCCTTTGGATATATACCCTCATATGGCAGTTCTATTTTTAATTTTCTGAGGAACCACCATACTGTTCTCCATAATGACTGTGCTAATTTACATTCCCACCAACAGTTCAATTTATTGATTTTAAGAACTCACAGTGTCAGCAACCAAATTAAGCATACAATACACATCACTAAAAGAAGCTCTATAAACCTAAAAATATACTTATTTTTCTCTTCTTAAAGAAATCTAGCTTTTACAAGTCCTAGCATTCATAAAGAATATCTGGCATTAACAGAAATTTAATTCTGTCTTAACAGTTAATTGACTAAATTGTGCTCATGATAGTCTAACAATACTAGGTACAAGTCTGCTAAGGTCAACTATATCCCAGCTCCAGGACCTGGATATTCTTTATGTGGGTGGTCCTGAGCAGATTTCTGTAACATGAAGTAGTCATTATGAATTGACTTTAAAATGTCCCTTTATCCACATTGTCTGTGATTCTCAGACACATGGGCAGGTTTTTAACATTGAGTAATGCACTTCTGAGACCAAATATAAAATGTGAGTCTTACCATATTACCAGCAGTCCAGGTGAAACTATGATGCTAGCATAAAGTTCATAATAGCATTTCATGGTTTAGGTGAAAAGTACAAAACAGAAGAAAACAGAGAAAAAATGCAAGGAAGGTATTTATGGGTTGCATGTACATGGAGCTCAACAATTATTAATTCCTTTCTTTCCTTTCCCCATTACCCTTTTCCTTTTTTTTTTTTGTTATATTGCCACAGTATGGCTATATAAGTTCCTACCTGACTTCCCTTTGGCAGATAATGACCATACATTCTGGACAAAATCACAAATAAAAAACTGACTGAATTCTTGGAGGCATTAGCAAAGCAGAGAGATTCTGGGGGGCAGTTAACACTTGGAAGAAGGTATTGGCATGGAATGAGGTTTTTTTGTATGTTATTTATTTATTTTCCTGAGTTGGGATCTCACTTTGTCACACAGGCTGGAGTGTAGCGGCACCGCAGCCTTGAACTTCTGGGCTCAGGCAATGCTCCAGCCTCAGCCTACTGAGTAGCTGGGTCTACAGGCACGTGCCGCCATGCCTGCCTTATTTTTAAAATATTTTTGAGTAGAGATGAGGTCTCGCCATGTTGCCTAGGCTGTTCTCAAACTCCTGGGCTTGAGCAATCCTCCTGCCTCGGCCTCCCATAGTTCTGGGATAACTGTGAGCCACTGCACCTAGCTGATTATTTTTGATTTATCTCTATCTATCTATCTATCTATCTATCTATCTATCTATCTATCTATCTATCTATCTATCTATCATCTATTTATCTCTGTCATGTTCTTATGCACCTATCTGTCATCTGTCTAAGTGTATAGTTAGATCAGAGACTTCATTCAACATGATATGAGATGGCTAAAATCCTGACAAAATTTCATAATCTTTCTGGTGAAGCAAAGGACAGTAGAGTCTGGGCAACTACCACCAATGGAATGTGATTGGGGTATTCTGAAGAGGGCAGTGCTAAAAGGAAGAGGTCCTAAAGCCTGTCCCAAACTCAGGATGACCCCTGAGCCACGCACATAGAGGGCAGACTGCAGGTAGACCAGCCAAAACTAAAATAACTGTCTTAAGGTTTGAGCTGCCACCTATGAGAAAGTGTGCAGTTTGCATCCAAACAAGTGAATTTCTTGCAAAGACAAAAATATTAACTTCATCAGAAAGACATGTTAGTATCTACATCCTGCACAAGATAATATTAACAATATTTAAGAAATAGTCCCAAATTAGTCAACATAAAAAAAGAAAATATGACAAATTTTCATGAGTAAAGACAATCAACAAAGACTAACTAAGATAATTCTGATGTTGGATGTAGCCAACAAATACTTTAAATTAGATATTATAACTGTTTCATAAGGCTAAAAAGTATATATACTCATAATTAATTAAAAGTTAGAAAAACTCACAAAAGAAATAGAAAGTTAAAAAAAGTATAGAATTGAATCTAGTTTTGTGTTGTTTAATCTCAAAGGCCTTTAAAGATTTTTGAAATGGAAAGAATCCTTGAAATATTGCCATGACACATTTGGTTTTCTCTTAAGTCCTTGAGCCTTAGATAGTGCCCTAAAGAATGCAGCCATGCACCAAAAGGAATTTCAAAAAAAAAAAAAAAAAAAAGAAAAAAGAAAAAGAAAAAGAAAAAAGAAAACCCCAAGCAAAATAAAAACTAGAGCCCCAAAAGAATGCTGCTTCTATACCAAGACCTGTGGCTGATAACTCTGCACACATAGCTACAGTGAATAGGACTATTGGGTGGTAAAGGGCACACCCACATGAAAGGGAGGAAAGTGCAGGGCTGGTTTTCCATAATCAGGGTAAGACCAGTACCACATGTACCCTTCTCTCTACCTCCTGAAAGCTTCTCACTGCCATTCAGTATTGATGGCATCGCCCATCAAAATCTCTGTATTCTGGTACTGCCTTTTCCCCGCTCTAGGGGAAGAAATCAGTCCCTAGCTGGGAAGGCACTTGGAGTACTTCCCTTCAAGGTTTCCCATAGAAGGTTAAGAGGGCGTCTTCATCTGCTCTAGATGAAGAGATGAGATGGGTTCTGCCATCTACAACCTTTTCTTCCTTTCCCACTCCTTCCATAGGAAGATTGGGAGGGAAGAAAGAAAACTTCAAGGAACCAAGAGCCTGGAAGGGAGGATCTGTATGAAATAAGACAGGGACATATAAAAGAAAAAAGCCAATGTTTACAAAGGAACTATTGAAATAAAGGTTTACATGGGAACCATTGAAATAATTTCTGACTACAAGATAATGAAGGAGCAGACTTCTCCCTCTACTAGGATCTGAGGTGCCATCCATTGTCCCCTTCTTTCTCAATTAAACTCGGAGGTTTCTATGCCATGTTGCGGTTTGAGAATCCCTGTAGAGGAAGGACTTGTTCTACTTTCAAATTGATTCCCAGGGACTTTTTCTAAAGGAGCAAAGGAGCCTGGGGTTATGGGTGTCTGAGGGTTAAGGCAGCCACTGATACCTTGTTTCACTTTGTAAATGGTATTTTTTTTACTTTACCCTGAATCTCAGGTTATACACATGGGCTTCCTAGAATGGAGGGGTGGGGGTCTTCTTTTCCTCCCTAGAGTGGGTGAAGGTAGGAGAGGGAATGTATTAAAGAAAATTTAATAGCAAGCTTCTTCAACCTCCCTTTGCCTGTGGTTGTAGCCTGTGCCTGTTGGCCCTTTTCTGTCAATAGAGAGAAAAAAGTCTCTAACTGCTTCTTCTCACTTCCCCATACCCAAATCAAACAGACATGCACAGAGATTCCTAATCCTTAAAAAGTACCTGTATAATATAACTTAGGACTAACACCAATGTATATTAAAACTGGATTAAGCCAGGCGCATTCATCTGTAGAATATTTTTAAAGAAAGTTGACATTTTAAGTCATAGAATTTCACCAACTAAAAGTTGAAATTAATAGAATTATACTTGTAGTTCAAGCAACTGTCAGTACCTTTAACACAACTAGGAAGGTCCAGGTTGCTACCATAAAGGCTTAATCTCTTTTCCCTTACTATATTTTTTTAACCTATTAGCTGACAATCACTGATATCCTAGGCTCCAGTGCCACATCTGGAAGTATTTCATTGTTAACACTTTATGACCCTGTGCCCCCTCTGATCTTGCACCCATGCCTTCCAATTTTGGTCTGTCTGTGTCCCAAGGGGGTGCTGAAACAGTAGTGAGTGGGAAGAATGAATTGAGTGTTGGGAACAATTTTGTTGCCCATCAAAAGCATGAAACAGTTGGATCATGGTTGCCCCTTGCTCAGTGGAACAGGGCTGTGTCAGTGGTCATTCCAAGATAAAGCCCTGGGTGGTATGCACAGAAGGAACATCTGTTGTTGCATGTATAGTGTGGTGGTGGGTCACAGAAATGAAAGAGACACCCATGCACCCAGAGATTTCAGGCTTCAAGGGTAGATGTGATATCTTCCTATCTCTATGGCTGCACCATGAAGGCTGTCAGCATAGTGTTAGCTCATGCTGGGCATCCCCAAGGTGCAGCTTGGGCATCCGATAGCCCTAGTGAAGTCATCAGCACCTGTTTGGGCAGGGTCCTTTGCCCAAGGGTACACCTGTTCTTGCCATGTCCTCCCCCCTCACAGTCTGAGGGCTAATACTTGCCCCTTCTTAATACCTCAACCCTCTTGCCATTCCCTATGGGGCTGGATCCTTTCTTTGCAGGAAGCATCCGTGTTTCCTCTAGTGCAGCCAGCTTGCTTTAGTGTGGGGAATAATGCATGTTCTAAGCAAAACAGAGAGCCCTCTTTCTAGCTCCTGCTGCAACTTCATGGTGGATGCATTGCTGGGATCAGGTGATGAACACAATATGCAGGTTGACTTCAACACTACCTGTCTCACCATCTCCCATTCCTTTTGAGGAGAATCCATCAGTGTTGGCGTACTTGTGATTACAATTCTGGCATGAAAAATTCAACAGTAAACCAGAGCCCGAATAACTAATATACTTAAGGTCTCCATCGATATTTCTTAGACTTTTCTTTTTTTTTTCTGTCGTAGCACCCTTCTCTCTTTAAATCTCTCTCCCTGAAAATTTTACTTCTTCTTCTTCTCTTTCTGCTTTCCTTAGCATGAGTGTTTTCATTGGATAGGGAAGATTAAGGTATGAGGAAAAGAAATAGGAATAACACCTATGTTAATGAGAGTTATTAATTGATACACTCATTCAGTCAATACAACTTAAGAAGCTATTAAGAACCACACAGTATGCTGCATGCTAGGCTTCAAATCACAGTCCTGTCTTCCAGGAGCTTCAGTTGGTGGTGGTCAGTGGTTATTTACCCACAAAATGCTTAAAGAATGGGGAGTCTTGCTTATAAATAAGTTTTCAAATTAACCGAGAATTGATGAAAAAAAATTTTTTGCTATTAACTTATTGAAAAATTTGCCAAAATGTACCTCTTTTTTAATGATAATTTTTTATACTAAACATATTTTAGAATTTATTTTGAATCTTAGGTTTTTGCTATCTTAATGACCTAAAAGTAATTATTCTCACTAACATTTTATTGTCCACAAATATAGATAGAAAATGTATAGACTATTGGGCTCAATATCTGAAGATTTTTGTTTTAGGATAAAAAAATTTATCATTTGTTTTCTTTTCCTTGTCATTCACTTTTCACATAAAAAATAATACCTTGCGCATAACAGAAAAGTCTATTAACCAAAAGGTAGCCAAATCAAGTACTGAATATCCAGTAGCATTTAAGTCTGATGGTTATTTCTTATCAAATATAAAAGCTGATTCACTAACTCAAAACACAATAAGTTGACAAACATCAGATTTGCAATCATTAAGAATTTTCTATATTTTCACAGCCAATAGCTGAAGGTGGTTGTGATAACAAAAAGGAAGAATAAATAGACTCCATTTTGTAAAGTGTTTAAGAAATATATGTCTAATGTGTATCATGATGCTCCATAGACAGTGAAATCTTCCAGATACAGGGACTAATCTTCCAAATGCTAACGACAGCTTTGGGGATGATTGTATGAGCCATGAAAATAAGCATTGGCCCATGTGCTCCCAGGTTGCCAAAAATAAATCAGAGTGGGCTAATCAGATTCAGTCGGTGTGACTAATGAGAAGAAGGCAGCGGGCCAAGTGAGATCTAGGCAGTGCGCCTAAGAGAAATGTCATCTGTGCTATTGCTTTCTGCTGTCTTCTTTGCCTCAGCTTTTCCTGGAATCTATGTTCAGGGGAAAATTTAGGATGTACGCTGCAGGCATGCAATCCCTACTGAGAACTAGAGTAAGAAGGGACAGTTAAAAGTAATAGAAATAGATCTGATAATATAGGCAAGACCAATGTTGATTTATTTGATGACTGTAAAAACATTTAAACTTTTTTATTTTGAGACTGTGTAATAGTATTGCTTGACTCTGCAGGAGAAATATTTTCACTGAAATTTTCTTTACATAAAATATTTTAATCCAGTTATTCCTCTGGTCCAACATTCTTATTTTGTACTTGAGAGAACAGTGGTACAAATGTCACACAGCTAATAGATATCAGAACAAAGTCTAGTATCCACATATTCTTACACCTTTTTGTACTTATCTTTTCTGAACTAGAAGTCAGCTACTGGAGGCAGCAAAGGGGGGCTGGGTGCTTGGCTTCAGCAAGATGGGGGAGCCCAAGAGCCTGTAATCTGTTTCATATCTAGGGTCCTGGGGAAGAGAAGCTAATGGAGACACAGTGGGCAGCACCAAAGAGGGGGAAAACATAAGACGAGTCCTCGGGTGTGGGACAAAGAAGAGAACGGGCTAGAGATATGTACCAGTGAGAAATCTTCCATTACCTATTGATCTCCTAATCTGGAACAGGTTTTGTGCTGCACATTTTACATATTTTTTTATTTGACTTCTTCTACAATCCTCAGAAACTAGTGTTGTTATTCCCTTTTTTCCAGAGATGTTAAATGATTTGCTTAAAAGCACAGCAATACACTTGGAAGTTATATTCCTACTCTGCAGCATATTATCTGTGAGAGCTTGGAGATAATATCTCTTAACTTCATCTTCTTAATTTATAAAATAGGGATATTTCCTATAACTCATAGGATTTTTGTGAGGATTAAACATCTTTTATAAAAACACTAACACACGAATTCAAGAAATACTAGTTGTATCTCAAAGGTTAGTGTGTGTGAATTTAGTTTTGAATCACTTAATGACCTTTAAATTATAAAGGTTATATAAACATTTGTTTAACTAACTTCACAACACTACTGAATTCTGTAATTATGTTCATTGGATGTTTTGTTCACAGAGCCCTGGAGAGCTATCCATTTGTTAATTCAAGAACATACAAACATTAGCTGAGTGCCAATTTGGCATCAGGCATCATGCTAGGTATTAGTGATAGGCAAATAAGAAAGATGGGCACTTAAGCTCCAGGAGCTCACACTTTAGTGAGAGAGGCACACTTGAATACACAGTTATAACCAAGTGTTATTTGTTATTGACTCTGAAAAACGGTTCAGTTGTCACCTATTTTTCTGCCTGTCTGGAATTCTATCTGAGCTTGTTCCTTCTCTTTGGGAGCATTGCTTCTCTCCCACGCTAAAGCTAATTGGGGTCCTGATAAAGGTTACTGATCATGGTACCTTATACACAGGTCTGAGCAGGCACCTTGATGCAGTCTGGGTGAATCACAGCACTCAACCTGCTCCCCATGATGCATACATGGTCTAAGCCGGGTCAACCAGAATGATTCCTCTGAAATTTTATAACTAGAATTAACGGGAAGGAGCTCTTTTTTTCTCTTTGGTTTCAGGTATGTATGAATGCATTACAGATTATGTATGGTCACAGGTATGTATGAAGAAATCAGCATCTGTAATTTCCTCCCCATGAAGACAGTTGCTTGAGGTAAAGCCCCTGATTTGATCTGAGGCCCTGAGTCACTCTGAGGCTCACCCACTGTGCAGTTTGGTGACGGAATGAATAAACCCCAATGTCTTGCTTAATTTGTTTGAGCTAGACTTCTCCAGTCTGTGTCACATGTCCTGGCCAATACAGAGAATTGTTCAGTGCCATGGACATATAGACAAAAATAGTCATGAATTTTGCTTCAGCTGATGGGTGTGTGAAGGAAGGTTCCGGCAGCAAGTGATATTTGAATGATGCTCAGGAATTTGCTGGGGGGACACAAGTCAGAAAAGTTATTTGTAAAAAGGGAAGCGATTCCACAGTCTTCTGGAGTGGTTAGATCGTGGTAAGATGCTAACAGCAGAGAGTTGTTAGCCCAAGTCCAAAATGTGTCTTGCTAAGGAGTTTGGATATATTTTAGGCCAAAACAAATCATGAACTATTTTAATGTTTAAAAGTGAAATGATTAGATCACAGTTTAGAAAGACCGATATAATTAGAAGTACGCAGAAAAGCTGACTGCCAGGGCAGATCTAAGGCCAATAGACAATAAGGAGGGCGCTGCAAAAGTTCAGGCGAGGCATGCTGCAAGTCTGAGCTGGTGCTGGCTACACAAAATCTACCTGCGTGACATGCATCCAGAACATTATTAGGACCCCAGCTGGCAACCTAATCAATGATCACACTTATTAAGTGCATTTTAGAGGGAACACTTAGAAAAATTCTGCTGTGCCAAAAAACAAACAAGCAAACAACAACAACAACAACAAAAAAAAACCGGGAGGTATCACGCTCCCAAACTTTAAACTTTATTATAAAGCTATAATAATAAAAACAGCCTGGTATTGGTACAAGAACAGGCATATAGATCAATGGAACAGGATGGAGATTCCAGAAACAAACCCTCAATTTCTCAACCAACTCATCTTCGACAAAGTCTCCAACACCAACCACTGGGGAGAGGAGAACATATTCAGTAAATGGTGTTGGGAAAACTGACTGACCACATGCAGAAGTTTAAAACAAGACCCCTACCTATCACCATACACAAAAATCAACTACAAATGAATCAAAGAGCTAAACGTAAAACCTCAAACTATAAGAACCTTAGAAAATGCAGGAGACACCCTTATGGAAACTGGAACTGGCAATCAATTCCTGATCAAAATCCCAAGTGCCTGTGCCATAGAGATGAGATAGACAAGTGAGACCTCATCAAACTGACAAGCTTCTGCAAAGCCAAAGAAACCATTGAAAGAGTGGGGAGACAGTACACAGACTGGGAAAAAATATTTGCCAACTGTATGTCTGACACATGCCTAACATCTAGAATCTACAAAGGACTCAAATGTGCCAAAAAGAAAAAAACAAACAGCCCCATTATAAAGTGGGCAAAAGATATGAATAGACACTTCTCGAAAGAAGACATATGAGCAGCCAAACGATACATGAAAAAAGGCTCAGCCTCACTAGTCATCAAAGAAATGCAAATTAAAACTACATTGAGATACCACCTAACTCCAGTCAGGACGGCCATCATCAATAACTCAAAAAACAACAGATGCTGAAGAGGATGCAGCAAAAAGGGAACACTTCCACCCTGTTGGTGAGAGTGTAAACTACTGCAGCCTCTGTGGAAAACGATGTGACGATTCCCAAAAGATCTAAAAATCGACCTTCTGTACGACCCTGCAATCCCCCTACTGGGGATATACCTGGAAGAACTCAAATCACTCTATGAAAAAGATACCTGCACATGTATGTTTATCGCAGCATTGTTCACAGTAGCAAGAACATGGAACCAACTATGCTGCCCATCAAAAGAAGACTGGATTAAAAAAAGTGGTACATATACATGATGGAATATTACACAGCTATAAGGAAGGACAAAATCATGAACTTCACAGCAACTTGGATGGACTTAGTGTCTATAATACTGAGTGATGTATTACAGAAACAAAGAACTGAGTATCACATGTTCTCACTCATAAGCAGACATTGAACAATTAGTATAATACTGTAAGAAAAATGGATTGGTAGTAGCAGGAAACTGCCGGGTTGGGGGCGGGTGGGGGGGGAGGCGGGACTGGCAGTAGTGGGAATCTGCCAGGGGAGGGGGGACACACCTCATCAACAAGAGTACCTGCATAATGAACATTTGTATACCTAATCCTGATTGTACCCCACACCTTTAAAATAAAAAAACTAAAAGAGAAAAAAAAAAAATTCTGCTGTGCTATGGTTACCACATAGAAAGCTATAGGAAGCTTAGATCTTTTAGTAAAATAATGATGTCCAGTGCTTATATAACACTTATGGCCATGATTCTCTGCAGAAATTATGCAATTCATTCACTTAACATCTTGTCCAGCTCCATGGAAACCTTTTCCACCTAGATATCCTTTTTAGTTCCTTCAGGGAGATCAAAGTCCCAGAGTTACCCTCCCTGGGCTCCTTCTGACACTTCCCTAGAATTATTCATAACTCTCTTTCAGAAATTGTCAGAGGCTAGGGATGGCCTTTCTCTAATCTCTCATTATTTATTCAGTTATTATTCAGATATATTTTGAGCAACAACCACGTATCAGGAATTGAGCAGGACACTGGGTATACATTCTATGTGGGGGTTAACAGAAACACAGATCTTAGGAGCCTTTGTCCTTCCTAGAACTGAGTCTGACCAATAGTAAAAGCAATGATGAACACACAGTAAGGAGCATTTACTTACATAGTGCTTTTTATGAGCCAAAAACTGTCCTAAAGCCCATACGGCAGGTTCTTGATAAATCCTTGCCGAGTGAATGCATTCAAGTGTAGCACCTGACTTTACATGTGTCTTAAGTCAGGGGTCTCTACTCCCCGGGGAGCGGATCCTACTGGTCTTTGAATTGATAGGAACCTGGTGCACAGCAGGAGGTGAGCAGAAGGCGAGCCGGCTCTGCTTTCTGTCAGATGGGCAGGGGCATGCGATTCTTACAGGAGCAAGAACCCTATTGTGAACTGCACATGTGAGGGATCTAGGTTGCTTGGTTCTTATGAGAATCTAAAGCCTGATGACCCACAACCACCCTCATCCTCCACCCCCCTCACTGGAAACAATTGTCGTCCATGAAATGGGTTCCTGATGCCAACAGGGTTGGGGATCGCTGTCCTAAGGTATCTTTCCAGGTAGGGTCGTGGGTCTCTTCTCACGCAGGATTGCCTCCCTGCCTGAGCTCATGATGCCAAAAAGGTTGGGAACTGCTGTCCTAAGCTATCTTTCCAGGTAGGGTCGTGGGTCTCTTCCCACGCAGGATTGCCTCCCTGCCTGAGCTCATGTTCACAGGGGTACTGCCTTTCATGTGTTACATGCTCATATCCATTCACTTCTGCCTTTCTTATTTCAGAACACAGAAGCTTCAACTCTTTTGCCTTTTATTTGGTAAAGGGAGTCACCACTCAAATGTCAGGTTGGTAATATAAATGTGAGAAGCAGTCATGTATAAGACGGTATAAATGATGGAATGGTTAGCCAACTATAAGGTATATGCATTGTCTAAGGGCATCATCAAAAAGCACAATTACAGCAAAATAAAGCTATGCTGGTCAAATAAAACACATTTGCAGGTCAGTCTGAGGCTGTAAACTGCCAGATTACAACCTTGACTTTGTTGCACTGCCAGTTCCCAGCTCACTGATCATCTTTGGCCCTTTGGTTTCTGATCCTATTCTATTTGTGTGGCCCAACCTGATAACTAAAATCTGTTATGTATTATGCATTAATTTAAAATAAATACAAGTACTATTTCCTTATCAGGTTGTCGCATGTGTGTAGGTATGTGTAAAATGGTAGTTCATTATATATAATAATATAGCAATTACTTCCAATATGAATTCAGAGTGGAAGTTCTGCAAAACTTTTTGTTTTGGAGATTAAACAAAAACATGCTTGAGGAAAGAATTCAACCTGGCACTTTTAAATGAAAAGAAACTGCTATGCCGAAGAGATGTGCCAAAAATTTATATGATATGTAAGAAAATAATAATAGCCACACATCACATTTTATAAAGCACTTTCACATACATTTTCTCATTTGATCTTTAAAACATCTCAGTAAGTTATTGTCTCGATTCACAGAAGAAGAAACTGAGGCTTAAAGAAATTAAATGAATTTCTCAAGGCAACCCTACCATTACAGGAGGAGTTAGCACCCAAGGCAATTCTTTTAACTACTGATTTTGGACTGTAAGATCCTGGAGCCAAAATGATTTCCCAAGTGCTGCCTTTCATATCTGTACTTAATTGGTGGCAAACTCCCTCAGCACAAACTGTGACTTATTCTTCTAGAATGCTTGATAAATGCCCAAAAGTGTAATATGAAAAAAGCAGAAATTGTGGAGGCTCGCAGACCTGGATTCAAATCCCACCTAAGTCATGGTCTTTCATTTTAATTTTTTGAGCTTCAGTTATCTCAACTAAATTATGAAAATACTAAAAGCTTATTAGGACAGGTTTTTTTTTTTAAAGGGGGATCAAACAAGATTATATGTGTACTTTTCTGTCCCAGCACTTAATATTTAGTAGATCTTCAAAAGAAAAAAAAATAGTCAATTGTTACTATAAAATTTCAGATCCGTTTTCTCATTAATTTTCTTTGGGACGTGTAAATTTTGAAAGCTGCATTTTTTTTTAGGACACTGATGCCATGATTGATATATGATTCAATATTCATTCTGACTTTCAGTCTATTTATTCAGTAATCGGCATTACTTCTCTTTGTGGCATCAGGAACACGATGTATTTCTTTTTCTATTTTGCCTGCGTATGACAGCCTAAGCTCACCTGTTTGATTGAAGGTTACCATGGGAACAGTTTTAAGGCCTACTGTGCTAAGAAGTAGACCTGGATGCTGTGTTTGGCTGATGATTGACTGGGTAAGAGGTGGGCCCACAACCCAGGAAACCACAAAATACATTTGTTCTCAACAGTTCAATGAACATGTAAATTCTAAAACTATGCAACATTCTTCTGGGGTTATTTGTTATAAAAAAAAAAAAAAGGGATGCCTGACAGCTTCATTCTGTCTGTGAAACAGTGTTATATTGATAAAATGAAGCACTCAATAACATAATTTTGCCAGAATTTATTATTCCCCACCCTTCTTTTCTATTTTTATAGGTATTTATAGTTTGAAAATGGTTTTACCTCAGATCGATGCTTGTGAAAATGTAGCTGTCCCAATTATGAAAAGATAATGTGAAAGATGGTGGTATTAATCATTTATTTTAGAATGGACAAGTCTAGTCAAATTTCCCCACAGGCATGAAATGTCTTTTCAACTGTGACACCAGCTAATTAAACCCTGATGATAACTAACGAGGAGTGAAGCCTACTTACCAAGTTCAAGTATATTAAAGGCAAGACCCCTGTGACCTTTGTAAGCACTGCCCTTTAACTCCCCTGCTTGTTGAATTGTTAACATAAGCAATAACAAAATTGTCAGAGCTTTAAAGCAAATAGTTGCATGTGCTGTCCACCATCACTAGGGTTTTATGGTTCTCCTAGAAGACTGATCCCTATAGATGCAAGATAAATTAAAGCCCAGAAGTTAAAGAAGATGAAGTACAATGTTTAACACACATGCTTTACTCAATGTTTATTTGCAAATTGTTTTTAAAAATTGAGTGCTGTCTATATTGGTGCCCTGCTTGGTGCTAAGGATATGATCCTGTCCTTGTGGCATTTGGAGTCTACAATGAAAAAGAGAATAAATTAAATAACTAATTAATTACAAGCGGAAGAAGCATTGTTAAGAAGTGCAGGATGGTACATGATGATCAAAGAGCACAGAGTCAGTGCTGCTGTTCAAGCTGAGACCTACAGGTAGGAAGAGTCAGCCTGATGTTGAGTTAGAGAAAATTGGATCTATGAAAAGAGTGTATTTGAAGACCTGGGGGTTTGAGAAAGCACAATGTATATGAGAAACCAAAATAATATTAGAATGGCCAGTAATAGAGACTACCTCATGGGAGACTTTGTAGACACTTCTTAAAAAAAATCTGGAGGCTTAATGCAAAGGCAATGGGAAACCACTTATGAATTATTCAGCAGGAGAGTGAAATGATGAGATTTGTATTCTATGATAGAAGCAAAAAGTTTGTTATGTAAGTGCAGATGCCAAGTAGATGAATTCCTATTGGGAGGAACTTTTATTGAAAAACAAGCAAAACAAAACAACAAAAACTTGGTAATTAACTACTTGGGGTAGAGGGAAACACTCTCAAGGATCCTAGGCTAACAAACAAAAACAAAACAGAAAGCCTAACTAGTATTCAACTTGCAAGAAAAAAAATGACTTTATTCCAGAAAGTAGGAGAGAGAGATAAGAAGAAAAGGGGTAGAAAATACAGGGATAAGAGCCAACAAAATGGTGTGATGCTGGGATGAAGAAGGGGCAATCAGCCAATGGAAACATCCAGATGGTGAGGAATGCAGAGGGCATTTGAAACTGGAAATGCCTAATATTCCATCAGAATTAGCCTTTTGAATAGTAGACATTTCTGCATCTCCTTGAATCTCAATTTTTACATAAATGCTTTGTATGAATTAATCATCTGTGAAACTTGTAGAAGGGGCTGAGTTTCACATTGATGTTTTAGGGCACAGAAACAGCATTTGTGGAATTTGACTCTTAAGGTAAGTAGAATTCGTGAGAGTGAGTTTTCACCAAATTTGTAAAAATCTCAAGGGGGATTTGAACTTCCATCAAAATGAAATGGGTCTTCAAGTCAATTTTATTTAAAACTCAAAGGGCTATGGTGTGGAGAACTTGTTGGTGAGCTTAGGCAGAAGAAGGAGTAAGTAGTCTAGAGAGAAATGTTGGTAGCTAGGACCAGAGTGGTATAAGAGAAATTGAGAGAATATATTCTTCAGTTCTTAGTGATTTGGGAATGAATTGGTTGTGGGTTGTTTGTGGTATTGATTTTACACACATACCACCACCACTACCACCATCTTTAAAGGAAAGACTGCAGACAAACCAATACTAGCAGGGAAGGAAGAAGGGTTACATATGATTAGTTCAGTTCAGTTTTACATATAAGGAGTAGGAGATACCTTTGGGCATCCAAGTGCAGATGCCAAGTAGATGATAGGATATATTGATCCTGAATTTAGAAGAGAGGTTTGGATCTAATATTTAGAAATGACTGACTCAAAGATGGCACGTGCAACTATGAGAATCAAAGAGATACCATAGTGTGGTATGCAATTAGAGATTACTTTCATTAAGACCTTTTTGGGAGGCAGGATTAGCAGTAGTGGGAATCTAACGGGGAAAGGAGGGCACACCTCATCGACAAAGGTACCTGCATAATGAACATTTGTATACCTAACCCTGAACTGTAGCCCACATCTTTAAAATAAGAAACATTAAAAGTAAAAAACAAAAAACATAAAAAGACTGTTAAGGCATTATTTCACTTAATCTTCTTAAAACTCCCTGGAGAAGCTATTATTACTTGCAATTTCCAGATGCAATAACTGAGCTGCAGAGAGATCAAGCAGGCCATCTATAGTCATGTAGCATTAAGGTGGTGGATAAATGCATTAACCTTCTGTTCCTCTAATCCCAAAGCCTATGAATCAAAATTGATGCTACACTACCTGCATTTCAAGTTGATGACATGGACTATCATTTACTTTACTCCTTTCAACCATGAGACATTGAATGTCACTTTAAAATCATTCATTTTCATTATATAAGAAGTGTCAGGGCATTCGGCTATAGTAGAAAGAGTAGTGATTTCAAGACATATAGAGCTGGTATGAGTGTCAATTCCACCATATACGGACTGAACCTCTCTCAACCCTGGTTTCCTCATCCATTAAATGGAGAAGAATGCCTACTTTACAGGGTTGTTGTGAGATTAAAATGGAAAAATATAATTATTGTGCTTGCCATATTTTATGTCTTACATAAGTGCTTAATTTTGATGGTTTAAAATAGTGAAAGTTACACTTAATGAATCTTGCTAAGAAAGCTCGTGTAAGAGGCATTGCAAAGCTTTCTGAATAATATAAACCTAATAGACAAAAAATAAATTTAAATTTTCACTTGCATAAAACGCTTAAACATCATACTAAAACTCTAAAATAACAATAATTCAATATTTTGATGTGCTCTTTTCAGAAATCATGATAGCTCAGATTCACTGATACTTGAATTAGTGACAAACATAACTGAATCAGCAATATTACTTCTTGCTGTCCTAGTAAAATGGCCTCTGACCTGTTCTCACTCTCTTCTATTTTTTCCTGTTTTCAGAATGCTAGATTATAGTAATTGAATTGGTAAAATAATATAATTATAACAACATCTGGTCTATAAGGAGTAACGAATATAACATTTTTGATTAAAAATACTTTACTAGATTGTTGAGTAGGGGCAAATTAGATAACCTGAGACTCAGTTTTTTTTTTTCATCTGGAAAATAGGGTTAATACTTCTTTCAACCATACTTTTGTGATTACTATATTAGATAATGTTTTTAAACAACCTAGCATAGCTGGATGCATTCTAAATATCTAATAAATAGCCAACTCCGATCATGTTACTATTCTGCATTTTAAAACTTGGGGGAAAAAAATCACTGACTTTCTTATTCACTACCAAATAAAAACTAAATTCTTTAGTTTGGTAGTCCAAATCCTCCATAATGTGTCCCTAGTTTACCATCCTATCTTATCTGCCACTACTTCTCTGTCACATGGCCCATAAACTCCATTAAACAGCCAAACTTACCAGTCTTCATATGCCCCACGTGCTTTCCTGCCTCTGTGGTTCTATTTATGTGTTCTTTCTTGCTGAAATATTCCTTTTCCACTTCAAATATCTGACCCTCTATTTCTATTCAAATGCCACCTTCTCTAAGAATACTTTACGACCACCCTAGAAAAAAATCAGTTTCTTTCTTCCTGTAAACTCAAAGCCTTCTATCTAAATCTCAGAACATTCCCCCCATACATAGAAACATACAGCTCTAGTAACAGGCAGATTGCTCTTACAAGCAAGAGACATAATTTTAAATGTCTCTTCTCCTTTACCAAAATCCTTCTGTCCTCATGTTAGGTATTTATAATGTCTTCTTAAACCAATATATAAAGAAGAAATATGCTCAGATTATCCATATAAAACAGAATAAAGCTAGAACATTTTGCACATTCATCTTCATTTCACAATGTTAACTTCAAATTGTCACCATTTCTTAATTTCCAATGCATGAGTAATATGTTCAGCCAGCACTGATGCTATTTTGAATTACAAGAAGGCTGGAACAACAATCTGATATTTATGTTTTATAAATGAAGCTTAAAAATATCTTTGTCTTTGAGAACAGCTGTAAAAAGACAGTATGCAATTTACTGCACCAAGTGAAAGGATTCCATTCTTTAGAAGGATGGGCATTTATATAAATCATGCTGTGATATTTGGTGTTAAGGAAATGTTATTACTTTTACTTGAATACTGAATTTGTTAATTAACATGTCATCATTAAATATTTTCTTATTGTCTATTACAGTGTGTATTTTGAAAGGTAAAAAATAGAAATTTTGCATCTTTGATATAATTTTTAAAAATGTTTTTCACCACTAGAATATTTTGATGGTATTTACTCTAATGATAATGATAAAAACTTTGAATGGAATTATTGATGAAAATGTTTAAGTCTCTTTTCACACATTTGCCTAATATTTCAAAGCCTCTGTGCATAAAGCCAGCTGTTCTTGGTGGCCTGACACAAGTACACTATGCCAATTTACAATAATCTACACTATTAGCATTAAACAAATACCTCTAATTACAAAGCTTTCATTAAATTCATAATAAAGACTTAATAAAGTCATAGCATGCAGTAATTTCACCAGTGACTGATTAAAAATCCACGTGATTTTTAAAACCAATGTCAATGTGCTTGAAGTTTTGAAACATGCACTTCCTACCTTGAATAACCTAAAATAAAATACTCATAATCAATATTAATTTTCCATTTGCTAGCTATTTTATTTCTATTTCTTCCTTCCTGCATAAGATTCCCCTTCTCCCTTCTTATATACTTCTTTTTTTTTTTCTATTTCTTCCTCTCTTTTATTGCTTCTTATGGTCTCCTTTGTGCTATGTTTAGTACATTCTTATAAATTTCCTGGTAAATTTTAGCCTTCTAAGTACAGAGAACCAGACCTCACCTATCTATCACAGACTCTATCAAAGTAATGTACTACTTGGAGTATAAGAAATACTGGGGGTGCCAAAAATTATATATATATTTTAAGTATGACTTTTGCTCAAAAGATGGCATTAATCAAATGAATGCTAGTGTCACTATGCAACAGGCAGGACAGTCAAAGAAAATGACAGAAGCACAGTTGAGCTATTACACATTGCTACCATAATTTAATTCTGGTTCGAAAAGTAATACATAGATAACATCTCTTAAATTGTGTTTATGTTTTTTGGCACTCCCGTATTTTAAAAATTAAATCCATCTGTCCATCTATCCATCCATCCTATATTTAGTGAGCCTTAAGCCATATAGTCTCACTGTGGCTGTTTAGATTACTCCTCATGTGTGATAGTATTTATTGTTATAGTTCAGTTTCTGGATAATGAAGGAAAAATCATATCATTGTGTTATAGAAATGAAAGAATAAACTTCAAATTGTTTGGCCAAACAAAGAGAGATAGTAGAGAGAGAGAGGTATGAAGATAAGTGAGGAGGAAGAAAGAATCAGATGGAGAGAAAAACTAAAGGAATATAGAGAAAGAATGGGTAGGAAACAATGAAGAAGACTTATAAATTGAGACTAAAATAAATGGTAAATTATATAACAGCAACAGACTGAGGCTGATATTTTTGGATCTTTGCTGGTCACGATGACTTCCTGTTATTATTTAACACTCGACAAAGAAAAACTAATGTAAATATCCTACTGGTTTGCTTATCCACTGTCAGCCTTTCTTTATTTTTTCTATGACTATGTTATTATTTTTTTCTGATCTGCAGAGAATGTATTCTTGAAAGCTAATAGGTTAAACATTAATAAATTACATGTTGCTATAGGAACTAATAGTGCTTTAATTGTCTGCCTTAACATGCAGTGGCTGTCCATTTCCTGGGCTAAGATGATGCCATGGGGAATCAAATATTGTATGGGACATTGGCCTTCAGGATCCCTTTTGATTAATAACTTTGAAGGGTTATGAATTAATAAAAACCAAACCTATGAGTAATTTCTAAGAATATTGAGAAATGCATGCCAGATTTCCTTTTAGGCCATAAGTTTTCAGGATCTGTTTTCTTCAAAATGACAATTTCTCTCAAGCCTTTTCCATTAAGTTAACATTTGAGGAAACAAATCATGGACCATTTGCTGGAAGAAGAATTTAATAATACTTTATGATAGTTCAATACATTTTCTAAATATATTGATACATAATTTATAATAAATATGATGAATTATATATATTTAGTGCATTACAATATGATTCTTTGTTTTATTGGAATAAGAAATACCATTAACCTCATGCATTTGTTTAATTGATTAATGTGTCTACTTTTTTGTGTATTCCATTTAGCCATACAAAGTGAGAAAGAGATTTTTAGTTATCAGGTAATTATAATTGAGCCCATACTAACTGCTATAATTAAAAAGAGAACAGAATAATAACAATTGTAATAGCTGGCATATATTAAGTGCTTAATATATGTCAGGAATTTTTCTAAGTGTTTTAGATGTAGTATGCCTAATCCTTAAAGCAATATTTTGAGCTTATTAATATTATTTTATCAACAACTAAGCATAGAAGACAAGGAATTCAAATAGAAGTGCTTCAAACAATAATTTTTAGTGTTAATTTAGTGTTAGCTGCAACAGGAAACTGCAAGGGAAACTGGTCTTAGCCCTCAAAAAGAGTAATTCCAAATAAGCAATAGCAGTAAAAAACAAGTATTATGAATAAAAGCGTATAATACTATGATAGCAAGAATATTTTAATGGTGGTTGTGGTGAAATTGATCCTTAAAAGATGAGCAGAACTTAGTTAGATAAAGAAGCTTGTGTGTGGGGACTATTTCAGAAAGGGAGCAGCAGTATGTTTAGGGACAGAGGATTAAACACAGCACCTTAAAGGAACAGGAAAGGTCCTGAATGTCATGTGTAGTTGTTTGGGCAACCTTGTTTAATAGCCTTTGGGATTGTTAGCATTCTATGCATAAGATGGACATGGTCAGTTTTCCTTTTGAGAACATACAACTAGGTTGTATGGAGCCTGGACTGGGGGAGCAGGAGACTGAGAAAACAGGAAACTAGTTAGAAGACTGGAGCAATAACTGAAACAAGACTGATCTGGATTAGGAAACAGCAATGGTGAAGGAGATTAGGGGAACAAGGAGATATTTATTAAAGAAGTATTAGTGGAATCTTAGTAACTGTTCAGAATGGGAAGAGGCTTTGGAAATTTTGTTATCCAAACTTCTTAATACAGATGAGAAATTACAAGGCCCAAAGGAGAGAAGGGTCTTGCCCAAGCATGTCTTGGTAGTAGTTAGAAGACTCTTTATTTTTTCCTATGAATTCAGCTTTTTTTAGATTCCACATATAACTGAGAATATGCAGTATTTGTTGTCCTGTGTCTGACTTTTTTAAATTTTTATTTTAAATTGAAAGCATACATGTGGCCGGGCTCGGTGGCTCAGCCTGTAATCCCGCGCTTTGGGAGGCTAAGGTGAGTGGATTGCCTGAGTCCGCAGGTTCGAGACACGCCTGGGCAACTTGGCGAGACCTCATCTCTACAATAATTCAAAAAACTAGCCGGGCGTGGTAGCGCACGCCTGTAGTTCCAGCTACTTGGAAGGCTGAGGCGGAAGGATCGCCGGAGCCCAGCAGGTGGAGGCTGCGGTGGCCGGGAGCGGCCACTGCACTCCAGCCTGGGTGACAGAGTGAGACTCCAACTCAAAAAAAAAAAAAAAAAAGAAAGCATACATGTGGTTTGTGTGATATCGAATTTTGGGCTTCTATTTAGACAGAAACCAACGTGGTGAGAATAGTATCCAGTGGCTGTTTTTTTTTAAACACTTACTTTTCTCCTCTCACCCTCCCCACTTTAGGGATCTCCAGTATCTGTTGTTCCCATCCTAATGCCTGTGTGTACCCAATGTTCAGCTCCCATTTATAAGTGAGAACATATGTATTCAGTTTTTTGTTTCTGTGATAATTCACTTAGAATGGTGACCTCCAACTGCATCCATGTTGCTGCAAAGGACATTGTTTCATTCTTTTTATGGCTGTATAGTATTCTACGTATCACATGTATTCTATGTACCACATTTAAAAAATTCAGTCCACCATTGATGGCACCTAGGTTGGTTCTGTGTTTTTGCTATTGTGAGTAGTGCTGTGATAAACATATGAGTGCAGGTGTCTTTTTGGTACAAATATTTCCTTTGAATATGTACCCAGTAGTGGAATTGCTGGGTTTAATGGTATATCTATTTTTGGTTCTTTGAGAAATTTTCACACTACTTTCCACTAACTAGCTTACATTTTTACTAGAGCATGAGCATTCCCTTTTCTCCACAGCCTTGCCAATATGTTATTTTATGACTTTTTAATGATAGCCATTCTGACTGGTATGAGATGATATCTCATTGTGGTTTTGAGCTGCATTTCACTAATGATTAGTGATGTTGAACATTTTTTCGTATGTTTGTTGGCCACCTTACATAAATGTAGGTTTTCCCAAACCCAGTCAAGTAATATTTCCATTACAACTTCTAAAACTTACCAAATCAATTTATTTTTCCTTTTTTTTTTTTTTTTGCTATAAGAACTAAAACTTACTTAGGTGGGCTTTCTGTGCATGCTGTAAAGGTACAGGGCAAATTGGGAACTTAGATGAATAGTTGCAGTCATGAGACTATTGTTATAACAGGTGATTGTTTTCTATGAGGAATGAAGACCATTATCATCATTGGTTGTTTTTAAATTTGAAAAATGAACGTATGAAAAAAACAAGAAATTGAGAGACTTTTTCATCACATTTATTTACAAACATATTTAAAAATTATTGTATTATAAGACAAGTACTTAAATGCATATTGTGCTTTAGAGTAAGGTTTTCTCAAACTAAAAAGCACATACATTCAGGAGGTGTGGAATGGAGCCTGAGGGTCTGCATTTCTAATAAGTCCTCAGGTGGTGTTAATGCTGCTGGTTGACAAGACACACGTTAGTAGCAAGACCTCAGTTTTCAAAGTTATTAACTCACAGGCTGCAAGCAGAAATAGCATATCAGCAAGACCTTGATCCATGTAGGCCAAGCCTAGTCTAAGCAAGTCAGTATCACTAAATGAGAAGCATTTTCAGTGTGAAAATAGGTGACTCAATGAACAGGGTAATTTATTGTAATCCAGTATGAGACTTTATTATCAAGATGGTGGCTTCCACCACTAGAGCAATGCACACATGAGGCTCACAGGCTTTAAATAAAATGGGAGGGGTGCGGAACAGCACTATCCATGTGCCCTGGCATGGTATCATATTATTGGAAGAAAATCCCCAACTCACAGCTTCTCTCAGATGAGAGAAGGAAAGGACTATCCATGTTCAGCATTCTGGTTTTTCCGAAGGGTGCCTGAGGCATTGGCTTCTGTCTTGCCTGTCTTAAAGTGCTGATGAAGTCCAGCATATTTTAGACACCTGGGGCCACTAAAATAAAAGATTGTAGTTTGAACTAGCATCTTAGCACTTATCACAGACCCTCCCCCTGGCTCAGCACAGAGTGAGATTAAGAGAAAAATTCCAGATTGCAACTTCTTCCTGGGGAGGAAAAAAGTTGAACTACATATTCAATGTTCCAGGTTTTCCAGAGGTTGCTCGCTGAACTGGCTTCTGTCTCACCTGTCTCAGAGTGCAGGTGAGATCCAGCATATTCAAGACATCTGGGAGCTATTAAAAGCAAAGTCAGTGGTTTGAACTGCATGAAAGTTTGAGAAGCCCCCAGAATCTCTGGCCAAACTGATTGATAAAGGTTTTCTTCTGATTGAGGCCAGTTCATGAAGACTGAAAGAGATGACTGTTTTGTCTAATGCACAGATATACTAATGCAAAGTTTCAAGAAAAATGTAAAAACAGGCAGATATGTTCAAAGCAAAGGTTACAAGATTAAGTCCCAGAAACCAGCCTTAATGAAAGGGAGATATATGATTTATCTATCAGATAATTCAAAATAGCTGCCATAAAAATGCTTCAGCAAGGTCAAAAGAACATGCATGAACAAAATAAAACTTTTAACAAAAATATAGAAAACATTTTTTTAAAAGTTCCAAGAAATAAATTCGGAAATCACTGAGATGAATACAATAACTAAAAAAAAAAAAAAAAAATCACTAGAAAAAATCAGCAGCAGACTAGATCAAGCAGAATAATGGATCAGCAAACTTGAAGACAGACTATTAGAAATTATCCAGTTAGAGACACAAAAAGAAAAAAGAATGTGGAAAGAGTGATGAAAACTTAAGGGATTTTATAAGGCATAAGCAAGTGGCCAAATATACACATTATGGGAGTCTCATAAGGAAAACCAAGATAGAAAAGAAAAAAAAAAAGCTTACTCAAAGAAATATTGGTTGAAAATTACACAGATCTGAAGAAGAAAATGAACTTCCATATGTAGGAGGCCTGAGCACCTCAAATAAGGTGAATTCAAAGACATTCATGCTGAAACACATTATAATAAAATTGTCAAAAGTCAAGGACAAATAGAATTTTGAAAGCAACAAAAGAATATGACTTATTACATACAATGAATCATTGTAAGATTGTCAGCAGATTTCTCAGCAAAAACTTTGCATGTCGAGAGAGTGGGATAATATATTCAAAGTGCTGAAAAAAATTGCAAACTAAGACTATTATATATGGCAACACTGTCCTTAAAAAATGAAGATAAGATGAAGACTTTCCCAAAGAAACATAAACTGAGAGAGTTCATCACCACTAGATCTGCCTTATAAGAAATGCTAATGATATCTTCAAGCTGAAACAAAAAATGATAAACAGCAGAACAAAATAAAATGAGAGCATAAAAACTTTTAGGAAAGGTAAATGTATTGGCAAATACAGAATATAGTAATACTGTAATGGTGGTAGATTAATTCCAGGATAAAAGTTAAAGACAAAAAAGTATTAAAATAACTACAACTATACAAATATTTTAATGGATACATAAGATAAAAAGATGTACATTGTGACATCAATAACATAAAGTATGTGGGGGAAAGTAGAAGTGTAGTTTTTATATGCAATTGTAGTTAATTTCTTATCAGATTAAAGTTAGTTGTTATAAGTTGTTTTATGTAAACCCCATGATAACCACAAAGAAAATGCCTACAGAAAATACACAAAAGGAAGAGAGAAAGGAAGAGTATCAATACAAAAATAAATTAAACACAAAGCGACAGCCATAGAGGAAACGAGAAACAAAAAAATGGCACGACAGATAAAAAACAGTTAACTATAAAGCAACAGTAAATCTTTCCTTAGCAATAATTACTTTAAACGTAAGTATTTGCACTCCCCATCACGACTCAGAATATTTAAATGAATTGAAAAACCAAGTTCCAGTTATATGTTGTCTACAAGAAACTCAATTTACATTCAAAGACATACATGGATTAAATCAAAGCAATAGAAAAAGACAGTCCATGCAAATGCTAACCAAAAGAGAGCAAGGGTAGCTATATTTATAGCAAACAAACTATACTTATAATAGACAAAATAGACCAAAAAACTGTCATAGAGACAAAGAAGGATATTATATATTGATAAACAAGTCTGTTCACCTGGAAGATATAACAATTTAAAATATATATGTGCTCAGCATCAGAGCACCTAAATATATAAGACAAACACTGGTAAAATTGAACTAAATAGACAGCAACAGCAGCAAATGTCAATATCCAACTGTCAATAATGGATAGACCATTCAGAGAGAAAATTAATAAAAAACAGTGGCCCTCAACAACACTATAGACCTAATTGACATAGCAGACATATACCAAACATACTACCCAGTACCAACAGAATACACTTAAGTACACTTGAATCTTTCTCCAGAATAGAGCACATGTTAGGTCAAAAAGTAAGTCTTAATTAATTTAATAATTTTGAAATCATATCAACTAACTGGTATATTTTCTATCCACATGGAATAAAACTAGAAGTCAATAGCAGAAGAAAAGCTAGAAAAAAAGTCCAAATATGTAGAAATTAAACAACACACTCTTGAATACTAATGGGTCAAAGAAGAAATCAAGGGAGAAATTAGAAAATATCCTTAGATAAATGAAAAATGGAAATGCAATATATAAAATTTATGATACAGCAAAAGCAGCACTAAGAGGAAAATTTATGGTGATAAACACATTTAAAAAGAATAAATATCTTAAAAAAGCAACCTAATTTTAAACCTCAAGGGACTAGAAAAAGAAAAAAAGAAAAAAAACTAAGCCCAAACTTAGCAGAAGGAATAGAATAATAAACAAATATAGACTAGAAAGGCAACTTAAAAAGTCAACAGAAGAAATGGTTTGTTTAAAAGATAAAATTGATAAAACCTTTAGTTAGTATAGCTAAAGAAATAAGAAAAAACTAAAAAACAAATGAAACAGCAAAAGGAGACATAAGAACTGATACCATGAAAATACAGAGAATCAAAAGACTACTTTGAACAATTTTATGCCAGTAAATTGGGTAATCTAGAAGAAACAGATAAATTCCTAGAAACATACCTTCTACAAAAACTGAATCATGAAGCAATAGAAAATCTGAAAATACCTATAACCAGTAAGGAGATTGAATCAATAATCAAAAATTACCCAACAAAAAAATCCCACTAGTGACTTCACATGTGACATTTACCATACATTTAAAGAACTAACAAAATCATTCTCAATTCTTCCAAAAAATTGAGGAGGAGATACTTCCAAACTAATTTTATTAAGCCAACTAATACAATATGTAAAATACTTTTTCTGGCTCTGATATCAAAGCCAGATAAAGAGACTACAAGAAAAGAAAACTATAGGCCAATATCCTTGCTAAATGTAAAAATCCTCAACAAAATACTAGCAAATCAAATTCGAAAGCATAGTAAAAGGATCATACACCATGCCAGGTTGAATTTACCTCTGGGATGCAAGAACTGATCAACATATGAAAATAACCTAATGTGATACACCACATTAATAGAATGAAGAACAAAAGCCACATGATCATCTTAATAAATGCAGAAAAAGCATTTGATAAAATTAACATCTTTCCATAATAAAACTCTCAACAAACTAGGAATCAAAGGAAATTATCTCAACATAATAAAGGACATACGTGAAATATCCAAAGCTAACATTATACTTAATGATGAAAGCTTTTATGCTAAAGCTTTTATGCTGAAGTCTGGAACAAGACAAGGGTGCTTACTTTCATCATTTCTATTCAACATAGTACTGGAAGTCCTAGCTAGAGCAATTAGGCAAGAAAAAGAAACAAATTGAAAGGGATGACACCAAACTGTCCCTTTTTGCAGATGACATGATTTATATGTAGATAATTTGAAAGATTCCACCAAAAAATTGTTAGAAGTAACACGAGTTCAGTGAAATTACAGCATACAAAATCAATATGCATAAATCAGTTTCTTTGCTGTATACAAATAAGGAATCATTGTCAATATCTGAAAAAGGCAATTAAAAATCCCATTTACAATAGTTTTTAAAAAATCAAGTACTTAGCAATAAACTTAATTAAGGCGGTAGGTACATGACATACTGAAAACTACAAAATGTTGAAGAAAGAAATTAAAGACAGATACAAGTGGAAAAGTAGCCTGTATTCATAGATTCGAGGACTTAATATTGTTAAAATATCCTTACTACCAATGCTATCTGCAAATTTAGCATAATTTCTAACAATGTCTCAGCGGCATTTTTTAAAGAAATAGAAAAAAAATTCTAAAATTTATATGGAACCACAAAAGACCCTGAATAGCCAAAGCAATCTTGAAAATGAACAAAGATGGAGGCATCACACTTTCAAATTTCAAAGTTTATAACAAAGCTATAGTATTCAAAATTGCATTGGCATAAAGAGACACATATGAGCCAATGGAACAGTGTGCCCAAGAAATAAACACAGATATATAAAATAAAATATAAAGATTAGGATAATTATTAGGATTAGTTTATTTTATATGCTGGGAAAACTGGATATTCACTTGCAAAATAATAAAATTAGACACTTATCTTTTCACTATACATAAAAATCAACTCAAAATGTAATAAAGACTTAGACGTAAGTTTTGAAATTGTAAAACTCTTAGAAGAAGATATGGGGAAGATCTTCAAGACATTGATTGTGGCAATGATTTCTTGAATATGACACCAAAACATAGGCAACAAAAGCAAAAATAGACAAGTGGGACTACATCAAACCAAAAAGTTTCAACAGAGTGAGAAGAAAACCTATGTGGTGGAAAATCATATCTGAAAATCATATATCTTATAAGAAACTAATATCCAAAATATATAAGGAACTCCTTTAACTCAATTAGTCAAAATACCCCAAATAACCAGATTTTTAAAGTGGGAAAAGTTCTTAAATAGACATTTTTTCTAAAGAAAGCATACAAATGGTCAACAGGAATACAAAAAGATGTTTAACATCACTAATCATCAGGGAAATGCAAACAAGACCACAATAAATTACCATCTCATACCTGACAGGATAGTACAAAATATAATAAGTGTTAGCAAAGATGTGGAGGAACTGTTGGTGGGAATGAAAAATGGTATAGCAGCTATGAAAAACTATATGAAGGTACCTACAAATTTAAAAATAGAAGTACCATGTGATCCAGCAATCTAAATTCTAAATATTTATCCAAAAGAATTATAAGCAGGATCTTGAAGAAATATTTGCATTCCTATGTTTACTGCAGCATTATTCACAATAGATAAGATGTAGAAACAACTGGAATGGCCATTGGTGAATGAGTGGATATAAAAAATGTGGTATGTGTGTATAATGGGTTGTTATTAAGCCTTCAAAAGAAGGAAATCCTGCCATATGGGGCAACACGAATGAATTTTGAGGATATTATACTCAAGAGAAAAAGCCAGTCACAGATGGGCAAATACCGCATGATCTCCCTTATGTGAGGTGTCTAGAAGGGTCAAATACATAGAAGCAGAGAGCAGAATGGTAGTTGCCAGGGAACAGGGGGAGGAGAAAATTGGGAGTTGCTATTTAATGGGTATAAAGTTTCAGTGATACCAGATAGTAAGTTCTAGAGATTTGCTGTTTAACATTGTACACTTAATAATTTTAAGAGAGTAGACCTCGTGCTAAGTATGCTTACAACAATAAAAAACACATACAGCAAAGTAGTACTTGCTAGATTATGCTTGCTATAGAAAAGTGTGTTTGTTCACTTAGTTACTTGCTATGTTATGCTATCTGGTAAAGTTATCTCCTGTGTTTATCAAAGGAAATTGAATTTGATCACTAGCACTAAAGAAATTAAATCACTGGCTATGGTCTTACTCTTTTTTTTTTTTTTTGTAATTTTTATTATAAAGATGTGGGGTACATTTCAGGGTTAGGTATACAAACATTGATCATGCAGGTACCCCTGTTAATGAGGTATGCCCCTCCCTCCCCTAGCAGTTTCCCTCAACTGACAATCCTACCCACCCCCACCAACAGTTTCCCATTACTGCCAAACGCTTTCTTATAGCATTATAATAGTATGATCAACTCCAAATCCATCCAGGTTGCTGCAAAGTCCATATATTCGTCGTTCTTTATGGCTGCATAATATTCCATTGTACATATGTACCATATTTTTTTCCAGTCCAGCTTCGATGGATAACATGGTTGGTGCCATGTTTTTGCTACTGTGAATAGAGCTGCAACGAACCCCTGTATTGGTAGGAATGTTGCTTTCATAGTTAGTGCAGTTTTAGAGGAAATTTCCTGAGTGCAGCATCACTCAGAGAATAGGACATGGACATAGAAATGTAGCATATGGAACATGACAAGAATGATAAAGAGAAAGGAACTAAAATTAAGAGATTGTATTTAGCTGGATAAACAAAATAATATTTCACATAGGAAGTGATTCTTCCCTGAATCATTCTTTGTCGAATAATTTGAGTTCCTCTGGATATACTCCCAATAGGGGAATTGCTGGGTCATATGGAAGGTCAATTGCTAGTTCTTTCAGAAATCTCCAGACTGTTTTCCAGAGAGGTTGTACAAGTTTGCATTCCCACCAGCAGTGTAGAAGCATTCCTTTTTCTCCACATCCTCGCCAGCATCTGCTGTTGTCTGTTTTATTAATGATGGCCATTCTTACAGGGATTAGGAGGTATCTCAATGTGGTTTTGATTTGCAGTTCTCTGATGATGAGTGAGGCTGAGCACTTTTTCATGTTTCTGTTGGCCATATATCTTCTTTTGAGAAGTGTGTCAATTTAAATTCTCCAGCGGATTAGGAACCATCTGAGACTGTGATCTAGATTTTCTAAATCTAGACTTAGATTTTGCTCTTGTTAGGTACACATGTAGAAAATAAAAACTGTTTTCATATAAGCCTTTTGCAAATAAAATTTAAAATCTTACTCTTTAATTAAAAAAATGAATTAGAAGAATGTGTGTTTCAAAATTGTGGGGTTAATCCTTTAAGGCTTGATCTATTCTTTTTCTCACCCAGGTCTGGAATTTCCATAAAGCCACTTACATATCAAACAGTTAAATGTGATTCTTTTCAAATGCAAATGGTTTACTAAAGAGTCAGAAAAGAGCGTTGCACCATTATATTTCCCAGGTTGTAAAGACTGTGTATCAGATTTAAATATAGAAAAAGTAGCAAATAGAGTTGATGAACTCTATGTTGTGAAGGTAGAAAGCCTGGAGTTTAAGAATTAAATAATTATGAATGGAAAGACTTAACATTTGTGCACTTGATATAGCAGCAAGGTTTTTTTTTGCTGTTGTTTTTTAGCAGTCAAATCATATGGCCCACACAGGAAGAAGGGCTACTTAGCAAAGGAGCAAGAGGATCTGAATAAAGGCCAGGAAAGAGTTGTTTTCTTAAGCTACTTCTGGCTGAGGGTCTTCAATACTCAGAAGAGGAAAACCTGGTAAATATACCACAGAACAAAACCCCTGTATTGGTAGGAATGTTGCTTTCATAGTTATTGCAGTTTTAGGGGAAATTTCCTGAGTGCAGCATCACTCAGAGAACAGGACATGGACATAGATATGTAGCATTGGAACATGACAAGAATGATAAAGAGAAAGGAACTAAAAATTAAGAGATTGTATTTAGCTAGATAGACAAAATAATATTTCACATAGGAAGTGATTCTTCCTTGACTCATAAGGGATCTTGGAAGTGATTTAGTTCAATCCTATGGGATGGTGAAATGATGATGAAAGTTTGTTACAGTCGGATAGTATTAAGTACATAACGTTTTTACTTTAGAATGATTTTAGACTTACAGAAGAGTAACAAAGATAGTACAGAGAATTTCTGTATACTCTTTACTCATTTTGCCCTTATGTATCATCTTAGATTACCTTGATGCATTTGCCAAAACAAATTAACATTGGTAGAACACTATTTTTATTGTATATATTTAAGGTGCATGACATATGTTTTGGGCTACATATTCATGATGAAATGATTACTGTAGGTAAGCAATTTAACACATCCATCACCACCCATAGTTACCTTTATTTTTGTAGTAAGAGCATCTACTCTCTTAGAAAATTTTGTATACAACATTAATGATAGTTCTCCAGCTGTACTTTAGATCTCTAGACCTACTTATAACTGCAAGAGTTCCTTTTGACCTGTGTCTTCTTATTTCCTCTCCTTTGTTGTTCCTGGTAACCACTATTATATTCTGCATGCATTCACTTTTTTTCCCCCCCAGATTCCACCTACAAGAGAACTTATGTGATATTTGTCCTTCTGTGCCTGGCTTATTTCACTTAGCGTAATGTCCTCCAAATTCACCCATGTTGTTGTAAATGATAGAATTTCATTTTTATTAATTTTTCCATTGACAGACACTTAGATTGTTTTCATATCTTGGCTATTGTGAATAATGCTGCAATAAACATGGGAGTGCAGACATCCTTTCCAGTTACTGATGTCATTTCCTTTGGGAAGATACCCAAATGAAAGATTATTGAATTGTATGGTAGTTTTATTTTTAATTTTTAAAAATCATTTACCATAATGGCTTTGCCAATTTACATTCCCACTGACAGTGTACAAAGTTCTCTTTTCTCCACACCCTCATCAACCCTTGTTATCTCTTGATTTTTTTATAATAGCCATCCTAATAAGTATGAAGTGATATGGAAACCATTCAACAAATGTTTGACAAATGTCTTTCTAGAAGCACAGGCCAGAAAGTGTTCTTATTCCCCTAGATCTAATTTTGTGTCAGTGCTGCCTTGCTTATCAAAACCTTCTCTATCTTTCTTGATGGAGATCAAGTAAAATCAGAGAAGGCCAGTGGTCAAACAGTTAAACTCATGAATATAGCAGAATTTAAAGCCAAAGTGGCAAATTCTTTGCTTCTCACTCACATTGCTTTGCCTTTTATTCCCTAAAAAATGGGCTGCAATTGAGCAATAAGAACCCACTATGGTCTTTTTTCCCCCCTAGATTTACTTAAGCACAATTTTGGAGCTGAATATTCATTATTTTATGACATTTGCACTTTCTAATGACTTCCCCCACCGTACCCCCTCACATTTTGCATCAACAAAGGGAAAATCATGGCCATTTGTTGTATCTCCCCACCCCATGAAATACATCAACAAAGAGAAAATCATGGCTATTTTTTGTGATCCTATTTCACTTGTCACAATAGTCCTGCAGTAAGATACAGTGATGAATCCAGAAGACTTGTTCTCTAACGAAAAGCTTATTCTTTCCAGGCAATTTTCTGCTGAGGATCTGATGAATCAAATGCTGAATGTGCCTTCAGGAAGCAAAATATGAAGTTGCTGGAAGGTGGGTTCACTCATGGTGTGCCAATATGCAGGGAAGAGGAGTTAGATGATGTGTTGTGATGATTCCAAATATGAGCAATGTACACTCTCTGCGGGGGTTCCTTTTTTGATTATTTTTTTGTCTTCTAATGACAAGAAGAAGAGAGAAGTACACCCTGATCTGCTTTTTCCAAGCTTCCTTGGGAGGAATAGACCTTTCCTCAACTGTTCCCTGCTGACACAATGAGATGGTGGCGTTTGAGTGTATCTTTTCCTGCTTTCATTTTAGGGCCCAGGTAAATATGGAAGGACTGAATAATACACACATTATTTTATTTCCTGAAGCAGATGCTGCTCTGAGTGCTTTGTAAGGACCTCTTTTTCCTCCTTGTCTTTGGTGGGCAGATGAGGGAAATAGAAGGTTTTGAAAGGTGTATTTTCTGATTCTGCTTCTTATAATAATTCCTTTTACCCTGATCATGAATATCTAGTTACAAAGGGGTGGCTATATTAATAAAATTTAAACCTCAAGTACTATAAAACTTACATAATCTGAAAAAAACCCCAAATTTAAGGAAAAAGTTTGAAATTATGTCTTTTCAAATTAAACAACAGAAATAATCTACTGAGGAAACACTACTATTCTAAGTAGATTGGTAGCCATATCAATGAGACATTAGAGTTCTAAGTGAGTTATTTTAAAAACCTATCTATTTAATGCTGTTAATTAAATTACAAGTATCAATGTCATAAGTGCTCTCCATCCTAGAAGGCATATATTCATCTAACTTAGATTTTGCTAATATGTTTCAGTTGAACTGTTTCCATTCTCCAATTTTAATATTTGGCTGAGTTTTGTTCCAGACATATCATAGACCTGTCTTTGGGAGATAAGGATTAATTTATTAAAGATAGTTTTTAATACAGAAATCAAGCAGAAACTTGGAAAAACAAGCTCAAGTTAGTGCAAGTGGATTTACTTTAGTGAAGTTATTCTTTTAAATGAAGATACCAAAATATATTTTTGCAAAATAAACAAAAGTAATGCTTAGCCATTTGTTATAAGCCCATGATTGATAGTTAACTCAAAGAGGGATAGATAATTTTACTTAGTTGTTCCTCCATTTAATATTAGATTAAGTCATATGAAATTGATGATACTCAACCAAATGCATTTTTGAAACTTAATGTTTTGAAAATAAAAACCAAATAATATCCTTAATTTTTCATACAGCAAATGCTTCTTGGGTGCCTTCATTGTGTCAGGTTCTAAGGTTATGTACTTTATTTGTACATGTGCCAATGCAGCCACTCATCAAAGCACATAGGATACACTAATAGATCCCAAATTGAAATATACAAACATTGAATGAATGATCAGTTTTTAAGTAATAGTCATCTTTAGTTCTAATATTTTAATAAAAGAAATACACAATCACAATCACACAATCACAATCACGCAAAAATTAGGATATATACGAGGAGACACCCCAAAACCTGGAATTTATTTATAAAAAATTGTGTATTTATTCTTATATGTTTACACTCAGTCACCTACAAAGTACTCTCTGTTTGATACAATGCACCTATCAAGATGCCTTTTCCACTGCTCAAAACAGTTTTTAAATTCGTCAATTTAGATGCCTTTTAATGCTCTGCCATTTGTTTGTTTGTTTGTTTCACCTCTTTCACACTGGTAAAACGTTTCCCTCTGAGGATATTTTTCATCCTGGGAAGCAAACAAACAAACAAAAAAGTCACTCAGAGCAAGATTGGGTGAATAGGGAGGGTGAAGCATGGGGTTTAGTGGTCATGCCGTTTTTTGGTAAAAAACTGCTGATGCTCAGCGTGATGTGGGCAGGTGCATTGTCATGGTGGAAGAACCAGTCACCTGTTTGCCACAGCTTGGGATGTTTTTTTCTGCAAATTGTGATGCAACCTTCTCAAAACTTCTGGATAAAAACTTTGGTTGACCGTTTGATCCAGAGGAACAAATTCTGAGTAAACTACAAGGGGCCCACCCTTCGAAAGATAATTCAGGTTTTTTGGAGTACCCCCTCATGGATCATAAAACACTACCAAATGGAAAAATCCCTTATAAGCCCATTACCCAGAAATAACCACTGTTACACTTTCTGACTCTTTTAACATACTGTTGTTCTTTAATAAAATGGGATCATGTTATTTTCTAATATACTTTTCTCGATTAATATATGGGACGAAACTCTGCATATCAATAAATATTCTCTGTATTATTTTAAATGATTGTATAGTATTCCACTTTAGGTGTACTTGAAACTTTATTGTGATTACCAATGGCAGAGTCCATTGTGAGACAAGAAGTACTATTTTTCTCAGTTATTACCAATCAAAGGGTAGTCTGTGGGATAATGTCAATCTGAAAACTGTTTATTAATCATCTATTGCAGTTGGTTCAAGCTGCTATAACAAAGTATAGATTGGATATAAACAAAGGAAATCCATTTTGACTGTTCTGGAGGCTTGGAAGTTCAAGATCAAGGCACTATCATATTTGGTGTCTGATGAAGACTTATTTTCTGATTCATAGATGGCATCATTTTGCTGTGTCCTCACATGATGGAAGGAAAGAGAGATCTCGCTGGGACCTTTTTTATAAGGGCAATAATCTTATCCATGAGGGAGGGCTCCATGATCATTATCTAATCACCTCCCAAAGGGTTTATCTCCAAATACCCTCATAATGAGATGAAGTTTCAGCCTATGAATTAGGGAGGGGGAGCATTGTTTATGATGTTATATGTGACAAATAAAGTATATAAATGAGAACTAACTTTTAAAATTTTATGGCGATTTGTCAGACTATGTTTTCATGTAAGAGTAAAAAACACATTGAGGCTTTTGTTTTGTATGTCCGCTTTAATTTCATTTCATTTTCCATACATTTATTTTTGATAGACTATTGGTACACAATAGATTGAGGGGTAGGACTTTATCCTTTACCACAGGCGGCTTTAAAAAAAAGTATATTTACCCCATAATACCATAATAAAAAATAAATAAATAAATACATACATACATACATACATAAATAAATAAATAAAAGTATATTTAATGTGGCTAGACTGAATAGAACTTCTTGGCCCAGTAATTATAGCCTGAGCCAATGACTGGTTATCAGGAATGTTTTCAATGATAAAACAAGTAAAATTGGAGGAGTTTGGTTTAGTATTTAGAGAGCAAAACCTTTGCTCTCCATGGTACTGAATCATCATTTCTTACTAGGCCTGGTTATATCTTCCAGTCTTGGAACACTAGTTACTCCAGACCAACCTTTCTCAAAAATTCCGATCAGGAGAGAAAGAAACAATGGTTATATACATGTGGGGGACATGAGGAAAAGAGAAAAATGGATAGAAACAAAGAGGCATTATAAAGAGAGATTGCAAAGAAGAAAAAGAGATGCTTTGCTAGTTCATTTACTGAGAAACTAGAGCCAATCTTAGTCAAAATGCCAAAGAAACAATAGGTTTATATTCCATGCAGTATACAGCAGCATCAGTATTGACATTAAATAAATAAGTTCTTTTTGAAAGAATGACAGAAAAGATTGCCAAGCAAAGATTTTATGACTGATGTGTCATGTCAGTTCAGTTACACAATTTTTTTTTACTTTTTTTAGTTTAGTTTTCATTATATATGAAAACTGTGTTTTCTGAAAGTATTCCAAATAATATAAAATCATGACTTATGGATCATTATTTAAATAAATAAGTTCACATATTTTTGAAAGGTCTGTCATATTTTCTTTAAAAATTTTTTTTATTATAAAGATGTGGGGTGCATTTCAGGGTTAGGTATATAAACATTGATCATGCAGGTACCCTTGTTGATGAGATATGCCCCTTCCTCCCCTAGCAGTTTCCCTCAACTGACAATCCCACCCCCTCCCCCAACAGTTTCCCACTACTGCCAATCACTTTCTTATAGCATTATAATTGTTCAAGGTCCGTTTATGAGTGAGAACATACGGAATTCTGTTCTTTGTTTCTGTGATAAATCACTGAGTATGATCGACTCCAAATCCATCCAAGTTGCTGCAAAGTCCATACATTTGTCCTTCTTTATAACTGCATAATATTCCATCGTGTTTTATCCAGTCCAGCTTCGATGGGCAACACAGTTGGTTTCATGCTTTTGCTATTGTGAATAGAGCTGCAACGAACATACGTGTGCAGGTAACTTTTTTTGTAGAATGATTTATGTTCCTCCGGGTATATTCCCAATAGGGGAATTGCTGGGTCATATGAGAGGTCAATTTCTAGTTCTTTCAGGAATCGCCACACTGTCTTCCAAAGAGGTTGTACTAGTCTGCATTCCCAACAGCAGTGTAGAAGGATTCCTT
>CAUYQG010079736.1:0-16091 GCA_963574415.1 Tarsius wallacei
AAAAAAAAAAAAAAGAAAAGAGAAGATATTCCCTGGAGACCCAACCTTGGCACTTAGGTTTTGCTTGACCAGGATTCCAAACAGTGTGGTGCTCCTCCTTGGCATATCTAATTACAGGATTCCTGACATTCCTCAGACACAAGGAGAGGATACCCAACACCCTATTAGCCCTTCCATACTCCCTCCTGTGACTCACAGTCTAGAGACAGAGAACGAGCAACCTCTCCCCTCCCTCCTCTCCCCTCAGTTTCTCTGAAGCCACAAGACTTATAACCTCAGGACTGCAGATTCCTTCTCAGGAGTCTCTTTCCTTTCCAGGTGCTGAAATAACACCTGTGGCAATATCCCATGCCTGTGTCCTTCCCTGCCTTCGCCTCCTTAATTGCAGCAACAGAACCCTCTCCAATGGTAACTGGGGACCCTGCTTCCCTGGAGATGAAGGATCCTCAAGTCTACCCACCCATAGGTGCAGCTGAACTCAGGGGAACCTTGGACAGGTTCACACCATGCCAGTTATCTACACCACACCAGCAGACTATACCATGCCAACTATCTACACCACACCAGCCCATCTACCCATCCCTAGGAACCAGCTCTGGGCAAGAACACCACAGAGATCAAACGGGGCCCTTTGGAGCACCAAGATGCTTTGTTTTGTTTTAGTCATTCGAGATGGTCATCTTTTCAAAGCACGTGCCATAATTTCTAGGGCTTAAACTGAATACAATCCCTTCAGCCTTTTATTGAGGGGAACCTTCCAGAACTTCATTTTAAGCATTGATTGGGGGTAATTTTTACTCCAGGCACTATGGGAAGGGGAGACGAATATGAATGAGACAAAAACCTCAAGGCAGAGTGTGCGCAGGCTGGTGGGAGAGACACAGCTAACTTGCTGATGGTTCAATGGACTGTGAGAAGGATGTTTTGGGAAGACAGAAGATAATACTGAACTCTCTCCAACTTTCAGGAAGGGGATCCTGGTAGAAGATCAGTGTCAAGGCTTAAGAAATACTTTCTTTCAAAACCAGTGGATGTGATGGCAGAACACTCCAGGTGAGGGCAGCTCATGCAGAAACCCAGAGGTGTTCGGGACACACTCAGAGGGTTGCCAATGACTTGGGCTAGCCAGACGACTATAGGCATCAGGGAATAATGGGAATCTGGCCTGTCTCAAAGGCTGGGGTGTCACACTGGAGGGTCTGGATATGACTCTTGAACAGTTTCCACAGGGAGATCACAGCTAAGTTCGTGACACTCTTTGGGTATGTAAAAAATCTTGTCATATACATGTGGTATATGATTAAGAAATAGTTTTGCATTAAAACATGTTTTTAGATTACAATATGACAGATTATATTAAAAGTATCACTTTTAATGATCTCTTTAATAACATTTATTTTAAATTACAATTTTTTTTTGTTCCACTTAATAAGCAACATATGCTCCTTAATTTACTTTGATTAATTTACCCTGATTCAGTAAGGAAAGGAAAGACTTCTTGACCAAGACTTCTAACTTTAACATTTTGTATTGTGGGTGTGTTTTGAGATGAACACACCTAATATAGAATGATTTTGACTGCAATTCACAGTAGCGGAAATAGATTAAAACTGCTTTCATGACCTAATGTTGGAATGCTTGCCTTTGCCAATAAATAAATACCCAACTGGTTATTTTTGAAACATTCATGTTTGTTTCTAAATGAAGGAATTAGAAATGGGTTTCAGGCTGCTCTATCCCAGTTCTTCCCAGCAAAGAACATGACGTGTTGACGGTCTTTATACTCAATAAACTAGACATGCAGTTGCACACAGCAGTCACTATTTTTCAAAGTATCAGAGGGATCTTTTTTAAATGTTGACATATACAGATATCTTGATGTGCTGTATATGAAGTTTTATTATGGAACCACAATTTGAAGAGAACGCAGAGAGTGTTCTTTCTGATGTTTTTCTGTGGCATTTCAATGTGGGAATCTTCATGTGTTCGGTCTTTAGCCTTTAATCCATCCTGGGGATAAATTTTAAACTGTGTGACTAAAAATAAAAACTTGAAATGGTATACCAGCTATGACCCTCGCTGTGTGGATCGGAGTCCCTGACACCCAATGGAATCAGAGATTCAAGAATCTCCTTTGGACCTCGCTTATGGCTCTGCACTCAGAGAGGGCCAGACGCTTCTGCATTAACAGTTAGGGATATCGGAGAAATCCTAATAGTCATATTTCAAGTTTAGGAAAATAGAAGTCGAAACAGGAGATAGAAAACAACTTTAAGAGCATGAACCTTCTGGGCATCTGGGATATTCCCTGCTTGGGAGGTACTGCGGAAAGATTTTAAGCATTATTTGTTTTGCATTTTAAAGTGATTTTTCGGTCAACAACCGTGGGGAGGAATTCAGGAGAGAGGAGCAAGAAATCAGGGAGACCAGGGAGGAGGCTATGAAATGGTTCAAGCAAGAAGTAAGGAGAGTCTGCACCCGGGCAACAGCAGCAGGCACTGGAATATTATTTCAGTTCAAGAGCAAGGATTTAGAACTGAAACCATTCCATCTGTAATCCTAGAAACACTGGCCTGCTGCTGGTACCTGGGCTGTATTGGGCTGCTGGCCTCAACCAAACGGCCCCTATACTGCTGCAAGCACTGACAACCCTGACGCCTACTTTTTTAAAAAAATCATGTTTTCACCTTTTCTTGCATTCATCTTTTAGTCCTTTCTATGTCTTCCTATAGCGTAAAACCACTCCCCACTAGGTTTTTTCTTTTTCTTTCTCTCTCTCTCTCTCTCTCTCTTTCTTCTTCTCCTTCTCCTTCTCCTTCTTCTTCTTCTTCTTCTTCTTCTTCTTCTTCTTCTTCTCCTTCTCCTTCTCCTTCTCCTCCTCCTCCTCCTCCTCCTCCTCCTCCTTCTTCTTCTTCTTTAACTTCTAACACCTTCTGGGTTTAGAAAATAGATAACCACGTTTGTTAGAGCTGGCATAAGGCAACAGTGGCCAAGTCATTGGTATGAGACTCAAAGCACTCCAAAAAGAAGTTTATGGAATTCATAATGTTTCTTTGTTGTTTCTAGGTGCTGTTTCTGAGTATGATGAGTTGGGCCTGTCTTAGTTTGGGTTTTCCCAGAAGTAGACCCGAGGACAAGGGTACAAGGGCGAATCATCCTTTTGACCTTAGTGGTACAATTTCTATTGATTTGGGATTACAGAAGTCACTCCATCATCTCTCCAGCAAAGTGCCAACCCCCGGGATCCTGCTGGATAAAGAAGACGGGACCTCTTGTGTCTCTGCCGGTCTGGAGTTCTGCTGGCTCACAGTCACACCCTCCTTATAGCCCACATCCAGTCCTTCCTCTCTTGCTGGTCCACCTCAGATAGTTATTTTCTTTTCAAAATTTTCACTAGTATCACACCCAGGAAACCTAAGATTAATAAACAGAAAGGTTGCTATTTCAGAAATCTACCCCAGAGAGTGTCCACAAGGAGACAAGGAAAAAATCAGCTGACTAGGATGAAAGGGGATGGGGTATTAGTGGGGGGAGAGGAGGATTTTACAAATCCTGATCCCTACAAAATGAACCACAAAGGTTCTGGGCTTCTGTGTCTCTTGTAGCTCCCAACATGCCCACTGGGTTTTTAAAGAGCAGGTGTGGAGACTTTGGGAACAGAAGGGATGTTCATTTGTTGAACATCACCTGAAATCAAGAGACTGCTATTTCCCTAAAACCCTCATTCAAGGGAGCCCCTTAAACCGGGACCTTCTGGCCTAGTGGAAGGCTGAACCCCAGACACACGAAATGGCAGGGCCCCTGGGTGCAGCAGCATGGTAGGACCACTGAGGCAGGTCTGGGCATGCGGATGCAGACAGTGAAACTCTGCCAACAGGACCCTTTTGCTATGCTCTCAGAAGGGCTTAACCAGGAGCTGGAGTAGCACAAAATAATCAGGACAGGACATTGAAAATGTCTACACATACACACACACACACACACACACATAAGTGAACAGAAACGTGTAGTGAACCCATATGTTCCATCCCAGATTCATCACTGATCAATGTTCTACCACACGTTCTCACCCACACCTACGTTCTCTCTTTCTTATTTTAGAGGCAATCAGAGTTTTAAGTTCTAAAGTACATTTTCTTTAAAGGTGAGATTCAGCAGGTAGTCAAGTGCCAGTGTGGTCACACATTGCTGTTAGGAACTTGCATTCTTGCCTTTCTGCTCCAATGCCCTCAGGTTGTGGGCTAGTCCTCATGGTGGCAATATAGCTGCTGAACCTCCAGGAATCACATCAACAAGAAGAAAGAAGGTCTAGGTATAAAGGCAAATGTCAAAGGATCACTTAAGCATCAGAGATGAAGATGGGGGAGCAGGAAAATTCACCAGCATGGGGGAGCAGGAAAATTCACTCGACCTGCTGGGCTCCAGCAATCCTTCCGCTCAGCCTTCCAAGTAGCTGGAACTACAGGCGCGCGCTACCACGCCTGGCTAATGTTTTGGGGCCACCAAATGACAACTGTAATCAGGACCTGAACTTGTAAGGCCCCAGAGAAAAGACAAGCTTAACAAGGCACCAAAGAAATTGGGGAGGGTACTAGGGAGTCAACTGACGTGTGTGCATCAAGTCTCACAGCTTCACAATGAAGCCAAGACCACACACAGATCTCAAGATATTCACAGCAGCCCAGTGGAGTGGGTTAAATAATTTCACAGATGGCCAGATAAGGCATCAAGAGACCGTAAGCTTCCTTGAGGGCACAGAGCCAGTAACAGAGGTCCAAAGCCATCCACTATTTGTGTCCCCCTCTCCTCATTGCTGACTCTCAGAGACATGCTCAGTGTCCCTCGCAGAAAGCACCACTCTCCTCACCACCAAAGGCCGCTGCTGCAGATGCTGGGTTCCCACCCAGGAGCACTCAGGGCATGCCCTCCCAGGGTCTCCAGCAGAGCCACCTCCACCATGGGCCTCTGGGGAGGGTCAGAGCAGCCCCTGAGAAGGGAGGTTCGGACACATCTACTTCAAGAAACAGAGTCAAAACTCCACAAAGCCACTGTCCTTCTGCTTTTCTCAATAACAGGAAATGCCCGTAGATCCCCTGGGCTCAAAGGGACCTTCTGCCCTGGACTTCTGGATGTCTTCAAAGAAGGCAAGCACGGTTTCGCGCACAGCCCTCAGGATGCTGGCATCATGAGCTGGGCTTCACAGAAGAGTGGAGATGAGAGATCTGAGGCAGTCCAAAATTCTCCCTTAGCTTTTCTCTCATGAAAGTTATCAAAAGTGCCCAAAAAAGAAAGGGCCCAATATACCCATCCCCTGCTTCAACAATCAATCACTTTTGTTCTACTTTTGCCTACTGGTTCCTTTTAGTCTGTTTTCCTTTTCATGGATATTTCTCCCAGCATATTCTTGTCATTGGGTCCTCTCACCCCTAAAGACTTCCATGTGTGTCTCTAATAAAGACAGACTTTTTTTTTTTTTAGTTTGAGTCTCTCTTTGTTGCCCAGACTGGATTGCAGTGGCCGCTCCCGGCCCCCACAGCCTTGACCTACTGGGCTCCGGCAATCCTTCCGCTCAGCCTTCCAAGTAGCTGGAACTACAGGCGCGCGCTACCACGCCTGGCTAATTTTTTAATTTATTGTCGAGATGAGGTCTCGCCAAGTTGCCCAGGTGGGTCTCGAACCTCAGCCTCCCAAAGCGCGGGATTACAGGCTAAGCCACCGAGCCCGACTAGGACAGACTTCTTAAATATAAACACAAAACCCTGACCACAATCAGTGGCATTAACACCCACTCTGTAGTCAAACATTCAATTGTCTCAAAATGTCTTCCTATAATTGGTTTCTTCTAAACAGGATTGAAACACAAGTCACTGCCTGCAACTGCCATGTGGCTTCAGTTTCTTCTGACCCAGAAGTGTTGACATCGCAATGCCAGCGAGATCCCCAGCATTCCAGGCTCACCTGCAGGCCTCTGTCCCTGTCGTTCCCTGCCTGAAAGATGTCCTGCCCACATGTCACCTCCACTTCTGCTTGTCCTCCCGCTGCGAAATGGGATACTCTTCCTTCTACGAAGGGGCCCTCCAGCTGAGCTTCTCTTGGTGAGTGCAGACTCTGACTCTATGGTTCTGGGCTGGGCGTGGGTCCTGCATTCCTTATGGCTCCGAGGTGGTGCCAAGGCTGCAGGGTGGGGACCCCACGTGGAGCTGTGACAGCTAGAGCACCCTGCTCCCTCTACCCCAACACTTAGCATGTCCCATCGTAGTGGCCCCTGTGGAAACCCATCTTCCCTCTGGGCCAGGGGATGGCAAACTACTGGCACTCAGCCATGCCTGCCTGCTCATGTCATGTGTGTGGCTGCTTTCGAGCTGTAACATCGGAGTTGAGTAGTCGCGAGAGAGACCATATGGCCCACAAAGCCTGAAATATTTACCATCTGGCCCTTTATGGAGAGTCTGCCAGCCCTCCCTCCTGACTGCAGTGCGGGGAGGATAATTTGTTATCTAGACTATCTTAGAACCTCATCAAGACCCTGCACATAAGTAGGCACCAGGCAAGCAGGCCACTTGGTGAGGAACAGTAGAGTACTGACAATAGCTGAGTGCTGCACATGCAGGAGCTGCACTGAATGCTGTGCGCCAACCGCATCTCACCTCCATGCTAAGCCTGTGTGCCTGTTGGGGGAAGGGTATGGGGGACAGAGCATGCTTGTGTTTCAGGTGAAGAAACGGGCTGAGAGGCTCCTTTCCTACCTGTGTTTAAAGGACTAACAAACCCAGGTAGTCTGACTTCACCACACTTTAAAGATGGAAAAGGGTAGCCAGGGAAAGCCAGACAAAACCTGCTTACGTGGGCTTACTAAGGCAGTCAAAGTCACTGTCTCTGTGCAGATGGTGACCCATGGACTGAACTAAAAACCCAAATCAGCCTAGTGATTAATTCAAAGGTGCTGGGTTAACTGAGCTTACCCACTGGCACAAAAGCACCTTCTTTATAGAACACACCACCCAATGACAGTGGAACAGCCTCTCTTCCAAGGGCCTGAGGTAGGGAGCAGCATTCTAAGACTGTAAACTCCCTGGGGGCTCCTCCTTGGAAGTTTTCTCTGTGTCCACCACACACTCCAATGCTCTCTCCCAGTGCAGCACCATACACAGCCCTAAGCCACCATAGCCACCTACTGAAAGAATTTAAGCAGATGGAATCTGCTGGCCTTCAGAAAGCTTCACCCACACACCTCATTTTCTAGCATCAGGATTCCCAGCACTTGGGGAGGGAGTGGCAGCTAGTTTAACACTTATTGTTATCTTGCTAAAAGTCAAAGAGTGAAGCAACTCAGCTGATGTTTCCTGGGCATAGTAGTCATTCTAGGAGTAAATTGCCTTTGTTTGTGAACAACACTTGGTAGGATTGTCTATATAGATAATCTGCCCAAATTCACAAAAAGGTTACTAGTATTAACAAATGAATTTAGCAAGATTGCTGTATATAAGATCAATATTCAAAAATCAGTATTATTTCTATTTAATAGCAATAAACCAAAAATGTATATTTAAAAGTTATTCATAATTGTGTCTAACATATGAAATACCTAGGAATAAATTTGACAAAGGATGTTTAAAATATGTACATTGAAAACTATAAAAATAAGACCTAAATTAATGGAAATGTGGCTTGTTCCTGAGTTGAGAGACTAAAACTTTTTAAGATGTCAGATGCTCACCAAATTGTTCTATAGATTCAATGCAATTCTCATCCAAGTCCCAGCAGGTTTTTTTTGCATGAATTCATAGCTGATTTTAAAGTTCATATGGAAATGCAAAGGACCTAGAAAAGCCAAAACAACTTTGAAAAAGGCGCAGTTGGAAGGCTTTCACTAGCTGATTCCAGGACTTATTATAAAGCTATAGTGATCAAGACAGAGTGATACTGGTATAAATATAAACAAATAGACTAATGACACAGAACAGAGTCCAGAAACAAGTCTCCACATAAATGGACAACTATGTTCTGATGGTTGCAAAGACAAATCAGTGAACAAAATATAGGCTTTTCAAAAACTGGTGCTGTGCAACTGATTCTCCATAAGGCAAAATATTAAACTTAGATCCAATCCTCACACCACACAGGAAAATTAACTGAAAGTGGGCCATAGACCTATTTATAAAACCTAAAACTAAATTTTTTAGAAGAAAATCTTTGTGAACTTGAGTTAGACAAAGATTTTTTAGCCATGACACCAAAAGCACAGTCCATAAAATAAAACATTGATTAACTGCATTTCATCAAAGTAAAAAATTTCTACTCTTTCAAAGACACCGTTTAAAGAACAGAAAGACTACTGAAAGCCTAGGAAAAAAATATTTGCCAAGCATATATTTGGTAATGATTTATATCATCCAGGATAAAGGAAGAACTCTGAAAACTCAAAAATAAGAATACAATCTATGCTTTTAATGAGCAAAGGATTTGGATGGACACTTCACCAAAGTGAAGTGCACAGACAAAGAAGGCACATGAAGAGATGCCCTGCACCGTCAGTCATTAGGGAGATGCAAAGTGAACCCACAAGCAGACACCACTATATACTTATTAGAGAGACTGAAGCTTAAAAGTGTGACCATGGCAGGCACCAGGAGGGTTGTGGAAAAACTGTACTCTTACACGCCGCTGGTGGGAATGTAAAGTGGACAATCACTTCCAAAAACAGTTGGACAGTTTCATAGAAAGTTAAAATGTACCTGTCATATTGCCCAGCCATTCTAGCTTTTGTTTTTTACCTAAAAGAAGGAAAAGCATATGTCCACGCAGAGACATACACAAATGTGCATAGCGGCTTTATGTGTAATAGCCAAATACTGGAAGTAGTTCAGATGTCCACCAACAGGTGAATGAATAGACACAGTAAGGCCTGTTCCCACAGCGGAATGCTACTCAGCAATAAGAAAACAGCGAGCTACAAATATAAGTTAATAATCCAAAATAGGTATGCACACGGAAGAAACATATACGGTATGGTCCACTTACATAAAATTCAAGAAAATGCAAGTGAATCTGTGTGGTGACAGGAAGCAGGTTAGTAATTGCCTAGGGAAAGGGTAGGAGGAGCAGGAGGAAGGGTTGATGCAGAAACCAAAGGAACACATGCGGATGTTAGACATGCTCATTATCTTGGTTGTGGCGATAATCCCACAGGTGTGTAGCCTATTTAACTGTACACTTTAAATGTGTGTAGTTTATTGTATGCTGATTCTACTTAAATAAATCTTTTTTTTAATCCCTTATTCCAATGGAACGAATACACTGTTGGTGCGATTGTAAATTAGTACAACCTCTATGGAAACCAGTATGGAGATTTCTCAAAGAACTACAAGTAGATCTACCATTCGATCCAGCAATCCTACTACTTGATATCTACCCAAAGAAACAGAGGTCATTATGTAAAAAAGACATTTGCACCCACATGTTCATTGCAGCACAGTTCACAGTTACAAAGATGTGGAACCAACCTAAATGCCCCTCAACTGATCAGTGGACAATAAAAATGTGGTAGAGAGAGAGAGAGAGACAGATACTATGGTATACTATTCAGCCATCAAAAATAATGAATTAATGTCTTTTTGCAGCAACTTGGATAGAACTGGAGAACATCATCCTGAGTGAACCATCGCAGGAACAGAAAACCAAACACCGCATGTTCTTACTTATATATGGGAGTTAAAGTAAGGTTCTGCAAAGGCATAGACAATAGTATAATGGGCACTGGAGACTCAGAAGGGGGGAGGAAGGAAGGGATGAAAAAAATCACCTATAGGGTACAGTGTGCACAGGTGGGGGTGGTGGGTACACTTAAGGCCCAGACTTCTTCCCCACTATACAAAGCAGCCATGTAACCCAAGACCGTTTGTATCCCTAAAGCTTTTGAAATAAAAAATAATAATAACAATCTCTTATTTCAGGTTGACAGAATGGATTTAGGGAGGACAGAAGTGCAGATCATGAAGCAGAGATGAATGAAATAAACAAGCCTGTCTCTGGACACATCATGTGCACAGGCCCTGGTATCCCCCACCTGGCATTCTGCTGTGTGTCCTGCTTGCCTGGTGGTCAGGCTGGCCATTGGACTCCCAGCAGGAACCACACTGGCAGGGGCTTCTCTCTTCTTTTCTCTCTCTTCCCCCTGCTGACCCCGTTGTAGACTCTGCAAATCCACACAAAATTTTGGAATATGCACACACAGAGGAACCCTGAGCAGCTTGGCAGACAGTGTTACTCCCTGAGCGCTGACCTCTCACCCCCTGCTGAGATTTGTGTTTTGAAAGTCACAGTTGCTTTTATCCAAAGAAACAAATGTTACAGGTGGGACCTTGGGCAACACCAAGGAAACACTTTGGGGCCCAGGGGATTTTCTGGCGTTCAATTCACACCTTAAATCAGTCTTTGTTCAAAGAAGATTCCTTGTGCCCTCTTCCCATTGCTTAGAACAAATTTATTTGGAATCTGAAAAAAAGGAAAATTTAACAGCTTTGGCTACTTTTTTTCCTCATAAATATGCATGACTTTGCATTTTTAGGCTCCAGATGGGACTGGAATCTATGAGGTCAAAATACCAGAAGAAATGCTTCTCTTGCTTTTATAAAGCAAGAAGTTGGAAATCTCATCTCCTGAGAGCTGATCCCAAGAGAATGCTAACCTAATTTTCAGGTAGTGAATTAAGTCCTGGATATGAGTTCCACAATGTGTCTGAAGCGTTTCTAATACCCAAAATTCTCAGAGGCCGTGAGTCTAGAGAGAGATGCATCTCAGAGATGCCAGTTTTACTTCTGGGACTTAAGAAAAGGTTTAAATGAATGTATTGTAGAGTTGTTACCAACCAAGCCTTTAGACAGCTGGTACTCGGCTGTGAACAAGACAGTTGCTCCCTCTAGCCTTCATGAGTGTGGAGCTAGAAGAGAAGACACACCTCCAAAAGCAGCCCCAAGTGTGATAAGCTCTGGAAACTGTCATGACCACGGATGGTTGGGGCCTAACGGCTGGAAGCATCAGAGAAGGCTTTCTGGAGGAGGTAATACTTGAGACTTAAATGACGACAAGTCTAAAGAGAACAGGGAAGAGAGTTTCAAGCTTAGGGCTCAGTACCTGTCATGATCTGAGGAAGGAGAACGCATCCTATATTTGCAAATCTTAGAGACAAGTAGTACAAAAGAGGTAGACCAAGGGACAGTGATCACAAGGAGTTGAGAGGTGAGCAGGAGCTAATCTCGCAGGGTTTCACGGGACAGGTGAGGAACAGGGGTCTTTAACCTGAGTGCCATGGCAAGGTGTTGCATAGCTCTGAGCAGGAAAGGATCATGGTCAGATGTGTGTTTCAGAACCCAGCCGTTCCTCAATGCCACTGTGTAACCACTTGGCCATCGTGGTCCAGAGCCAGGCTCCTGAGTTTACCACCTGGGCTCATACTCTGCCTCTCTTCTCTATTAGCTCTGCATGTGACCTCCCTCTCTGGGGCTCTGTTTCTCATCTGTGAAAGACAACCATGATGCTGCCCTCCCCACAGGACTGTTGCCAGCATGGAATCTGTGAGTACATGCAAAGTGTCTGGAATTGTTACATCAAAAAGGCTCAAAAAGTTATCGCCACTGGTATTTACATGGCTCTCAAGAATCTCAAGCATAACACATCTACAGCTCAACCTCCTCTTTCAACCGTCTCCATCTTTAAAAAAAGGCACCTACCATTTATAGAGCAGAACCCCAAGTAACTGCATCATTAGTACAAGGGTGGGACATCCTGCTCAATCACAGTCAGGAGGCTATGAGGAACATCAGCTGTCTTGAGCTTTGGAACTAAGAAGCTGAACTTTAATTAAAAGCCCTTGCACAAAGAAAAATCCAGGCCTAAAGGGATTCACCAGTGAGTTCTATCAAACATTTAAGGAATAAATAATTTCAATCCTACAAACACTCTTACAAACAATAGACAAACAGGCCAGGAGAGGTGGCTCATGCCTGTAATCCCAGAACTTTGGGGGCTGAGGCAGGAGGATTGCTTGAGGCCAGGAGTTTGAGGCTAGCCTGGGCAACATGAGACCCCTATCTGTACAAAAATAAAACAAAATTAGCCAGGCATGGTGGCATGCACCTGTAGTTCGGCTACTTGTAGGCTGAGGTGGGACAATCGCTTGAGCCCAGGAGTTCAAAGCCACAGTGAGCTATGATAGCACTTCTGCACTCCAGCCTGGGTGACAGAGCAAGATCCTGTCTCTAAAAAAAAAAGGGAAACATTTCCCAAATTGTTTTGTGAGACCATAGCTATGAAACTAAAACTAACAAAAAGAGATTAAAAAAAAGAGAAATTACAAACCAATGTCACTTATGAACATAAACTCAAAAATCCTTAGCAAAATATTTTAAAAATGCATCAGTATATAAAAGTGGTCATCTGCCATGTATAAAAGTGGTCTTGTGCCATGAACAAGTGGATTTTAACTGAAAACAAACAAATACACTTTCTTGAACTAACTGAATAAAAAGAAAAATATATAACTATCTCATACATGCAGAAAAAAAATTTGCCAAAATTCAGCATACATTCACAGTAACCACCCTCTGCCAACCAGGAAAGATGGAGACTTCTTCCATGTTATAGACAGTGTCTGTAAGACACCCACAGCAAGGGTGCTATGAGACAGGATACACTTAATGCCACTGGACTGTACATTTAGCAGTGGTTAAAATGGCAAAGTTTATGTTATATATACTTCACCACAATTATTTTGAAAATAAAAAACCCTATAGCAAACGTCATATTTCATGGTGAAATATCATATGTGCTCTAACATTCAGATACAGACAAGGATTTCACTTTTTCCAATTCTGCTCGACATACATTAGAAGTTCTTGCCAGGACAATAAGACCCAACAAAAGCAAAATAAATAATTCCATTTCTGGGTGTATATCCAAAAGTATTGAAAGCAAGACCTCGAAGAAATACGTGCACTTATGTTCATAATAGCATTACTCACAGTAGCCAAAAGATGGAAGCACCCTGGTGTTCATTGACAGAAGAATGGATTTAAAAAATGTAGTATATACAGAGGGTGCCAAAAATGTATCCCCATTTTAAGAAAGGAAAGAACTGTATTAAAAATTGTAATACTGTCCTGCCTGTCACATGGTGGTGCTAGCATTCATTTAATTAATACCATCTTTTGAGAGAACACCTTACTACACATTGCTACCATAATTCTATTCAACTTTGAAAAGTATTACATAGAAAACATCTCTTAAAATTTATATATATTTTTTGGCACCCGTTGTACGTGCATGGTATATTATTCAGCTTTAAAAAGGAAGAAAATTCTGATATATGCTACAACATGGATGATACTTGAGGACATTATTAAATAACAAAATAAGCTAGTTGCAAAAAGACAAGTATTGTAAGATTTCACTTATATATAGTGTCTAAGGTAGTCAAATTCATGGGCAGGAAACAGAATGGTGCTCTTCAGGGGTGTGGGGGTGAGGTGGGTAATGGTTGGTTGCTGTTTAATAGAGTTTCAGTTTTGCAGGATGAAAACGTTTTGGAGACTGGTTGCAAGGCAATATGAGTATAATTAACATTACCAAACTCTATACTTAAAAATGACTAAGATAGCAAATTTTATGCTATATGTATTTTCCCACAAGTAAAATTTTTTTTAACTTAAAAAAATAGTATGAGGAAAGAAGAAAAATGTCTCTTTAAAGGCAATGTAAATGTGTCTACATAAAATTCTAATAATCAACCCCCAAATCCTAGAATTTATAAGTAGATTTGGCAAAATTACAAAGTCATAGTACACAAGATCAATATACAAAAATCAATCATACTTCTATGTGCTAGCAGAAAACAATTGGATGATGAAAACTAGAAAACATTGCTAAGAGATAGAAGACAAAAAAAGAAGAAGATACAGCATGCTCACAGATTTGGAGACTCTGTTCTTTCTAGATTGATCCATAGATTTGGTCAATCTCAGTCAAAATCACCAAAGACTTTTTATATAGGAACTAATAAACTGATTTTAATATTAATATAAAAATGCAAAAGATCTAGCATAGTCAAACAATGTTTTAAAAAGAACAAAGTTGGAATAATTACTTTATCCGATTAAAAGAGTTATTGTGAACTACAATAATTTAGACAGTGTGATATGTTGGCACAAGAATACAGATACATCATAACAGACAAGAATGCCAAGGCAATGGAGTGGTCTTTTCAACAAATGGTGCTAGAACAACTGTGTAAACATATGGAAACAATAAACCTCAACTATTTGCTCAAGGAGTTCACAAGATTTAATTCAAAATGGGATCATAGATGATACACTGGGAAGGGTCCATCAATTTTGTGGCATTCTTGTTAAAATGCCTGACCTCATCTTGAAAGAATGAGGGATTTTCTATATAGCCCAGAATGAGGGATTTTCTATATAGCAGCTGGCTAGTGCTGTTCAAAAATGTCAAGGTCATAAAAGACAAAGAAAGACTAAAGGGGACTGAGAAGATAATATAACTGTATGTAATGTGAGATTCTAGGTTGGATCCTGGAGCAGAGAAAGGGTATTACTGGAATGACTGATAAAAATCCAAGAAAAATCAGTAGTTTAGTTTTTAAAAATTGATCATTGATTTAAACAAAAAAGTTAAAAGAAGTCCCACGTCCTTGGGTAAGACAAAGATTTCTATGGCAGACACAAAAGGCACAAACAATAAGACAAAAAATAGACAAATTGGGCATCACCAAAATTTAAAACTTCTGCACACTAAATAATACAATTTAAAAAATAAAACAGCAAGCCACAGACAGGGTGAAAATATTTACAAAGCATATATCTAATGAAGAACTTTCATCTAGAACATGTAAAGAATGCCTACAACTCATTAATTTAAATAAACAAATAAATTTATTAGACATTTCACAAAAGAAGATATTCAAACGGTCAATAAGCACCTGAAAAATATGTTCCATATCATTAATCATTAGGGAAATGCAAATTAAAAACACCATGCGCTACTGCACTAAATATGTCTGTTACAGTGGTTAAAGTTAAAAAGACAGATAATAGCAAGAGTTGATTAGGATATGGAGCAACTAGAACTCTCATCCATTCCTGGTGGGACCACTCTGGAAACAACTGGTGTTTCTTACAAAGTTAATGCACACCTTCATTATGACCCAGCAATTCTTGTTCTAGATACTCATTTGAGAGAAATAAAAACATGTTTACAAAAGACTCAAACAAGAACCTTTAAAGCAACTTCATCCATAACAGCTAAAAATGGTACAACCTAAATGTCCTTTTGTGAATAGAAAAAGAAATTGTGGTATATTCATAAATGTAATACCACTTGGCAAGTAAAAGCAAGAAACTACTGAAATATACAAAAACATAGATTAATATCAAAAATTTTATGGTAAACAAATGAAGTCAGACATAAAAGACTACGTATTTTGTGATTCAATTTATACGAAGCTAAAAATAAGCAACGCTAATCTACAGTACTAAAAACCAATGGTTTTTCCTTTGAGATGGGAAAGGGGTAATTAAATGTGGGGACTTGAGAGAACTCTCTCAGATGATAGACATGTTCTATATCTTGATTGAAGTATTGGTTTCATGGGTGTATACATCCATCAGAAATACACTTAAGATTTGTACAACTCACTGTACATAACATTTAACTCAATAGAAATGCTCGTTTAAAAGACAAAAATCCCTAAGCTATTGTAAAAAAAAAAAAGAAAGAAAAAGAAAGGAAGGAAGGAAGGATGGAAAAGAAAAAAGAAAACCAAATAATATACTGACTACAAGAAATACATCTAAAACATAAAATTTCAGAAAAGGTGAAAGTAAAATATTGGGAAAAGATGTCAGACAAATTCTAGCAAAAATAACCCAAAAATGAACAAGACAAGGCTGCCCACTCTCACCCCTCTTGTTCACTATCATGTTGGAAGTCCTAGCTCAGGCAATTAGACAAGAGAAGGAAGTCTGGGTATCCAAATAAGAAAAGAGGAAGTAAAGTTATCCCTCTTTGCTGATGATATG
>CAUYQG010079737.1:0-17402 GCA_963574415.1 Tarsius wallacei
GGCGTGGTAGCGCACGCCTGTAGTTCCAGCTACTTGGAAGGCTGAGGCGGAAGGATCGCCGGAGCCCAGCAGGTCGAGGCTGCGGTGGCCAGGAGCAGCCACTGCACTCCAGTCTGGGTGACAGAGTGAGACTCCAACTCAAAAAAAAAAAAAAGAAAAGAAAATATTCTAAAATTTTCAAAAGGAGTCATTTTACACAAAGTTTAGCTTATTTAGATGAGACTGGGCACATTCATGGTAGTATGGCTATAGATAAGCATGATTAGCAAGTATTTAGAAAGTATTTCCATAATGTAAATGTTCTGACCCTAGAGTGTGCATTAGGATATATGGGATTTCCACCCCACCCCCGCCGCAATTTCTTTTGTATTATTCATTAGTTTGTAAGTTGATTAGTCTAGAAGATTCTGTAGACCAAATAAAAGTAAAAATGGTTGCTGCCATTGCTTAAAGTACCAAATAAGCAGAGGAGCTGTTTCCATTTGCCCAATCTTAGAGGTTGTATAATCAGATCTTTCCAGACCAGAGTGTGCATTCGTCTGAACTGGAACTAGCTGGTTGATAAGACCTAACATCAACCAGGGAAGTGGCCCCTTTGCTATAAACCTTGCCAAAAGACTGGAAATGCATGTGGGTGGATGGTGATCACTCTGACAACTCTAAAAATTGAAATGTTTGCTCCCAGGACTGGAAAACCTCAGGAGTCAATCTGCAGTCATAATTAAGGTCGCCTAACAAGTAGACTGAGTCAGAAACAAAAAATGCTGTATAATTTCTGAGCAACAGGGAGTCCCTCTTCCTTCAGATTCTTCTCACTACTGGATTATAACTGAAATCTCACTCCTTAAAGAATCATTGTTTAAATAATGGCTTTGAAAACTGATTTTAAAAACCAAATAAAACACAAAAGATGAAACAAATCAAACAAAAAAAATGGAAACATGGAAAATGCAATGTTTAGATTGTTTTCTGCCATTTTACATTTTAACTTGAAAGCGGCTAAGTATATATACATTTTGTTAAGGAGATGAGAGACAGCAAAGAGAGACACTGGGCAACCTGTAGAGGCAAAGCAGGAAAAGGGCCAAGAAAGCAAATACGTTGTGTGTCATTGCTTCCGTTAATCCTTTCAAAGGGCAGGCATGATCAGCTTCATTTCTAAGATGAGGAAACTGGGTCCTAAAGATTTAAGTAGTTTAACTAAGTTCATTCAGATAACAGGCAGTAGATCTGTATACTTCCAACTCATATCTGACTCCAAACTCCATGATCATTTCAGTGCCTGAGTCTGTGATCAGCTGAGAGGTCAAGAAGGAAGATAGGAGACCGGGACTCCATGATAACTTGTGGGCTAATGAAGCATTGTTCAAACTGACTCAAGTCTATGAGATTCCTGGTACCAATGAGCTACTATAAATATATTTTTTAGATTGGATGTGCATGCCACCCAGGGCACATGAAGACTTCCTAAGGTGCTCTTTGGCATGAAGACTTTAAGAAGGATCAGTTTCAGATCCTCAGCTTCCATATCATCTTCCATAAAATTGATCTGCCTGAAATAGCCCTGTGGTTGAAATAGGCTCTCTTTCCCACATCCCCATTCTATTCTCCTATTCTGCGAAATAAAGGTCTACCTCTCACCCATCCCTTGCTTCACTGTGGTGTACTGTTTCAAAGAGTAAAAACCACTGCAGGTACCAAAGAAAGGGCATTTTCAAAATACTGAAGTTAGTATTGAGAGTGAATGATTTATAGTGACAAAATAAAGATATTAATCTTAAATTGTTTCAAATAAATGTGATCAGAAAAGTTTTCAGAAAAAATAGAGAAGAGAATGAATTTTTATGGTGGAAGTGAAATGTCAACATGAGTTCTAGGAGAGAAAGACACTATGTAAGATTTCTGACTTTTAATGAAGAATTTGTTCATGTTTTCTTGAAATAGATGATGGTGGATTCACTATAATATTTAGATTCAATAGATCATTTTTTAAAGTTATGGAGCAGTTTCTTTTTTTTTAAGTATAATTAATTATAGGGCAGTGAAAATTACAGCTTTTGCAACGAGTTAATTAGATGTCAGTCACATAAAAACTTGTGAGTGTGATGGTAAGAATGATTTCAGAAAAAAAAAAACTTGTGAGAATTTGGAGGAAGAAAACACATTAGGTGTATATACGTGAAACACATTTGGAGTATATATGCAAAAACTGTTATATCTAATGTTGGATTGAATGCACTACTTCACTGGTATCTTCTTGATCACTGAGCTAGACAGAATCAACTTTGGGAAAAGAGGGAGAAGGCAAATATACAACCCACTTTCCCAGCATTACATTTGCATATGCACTTTAAGAGGTACACTGGGATGTGTGATATGATCTGGGTAGCAATCGTAAGGCTTGTGATCCTCAAGAAACTACTGGAAGAAAACCGAGTGTTTGAGGCTGAACATTTGAACTCTTTGCTTAATGAATTGTCATACATATTTCACTTCCAATGTTCAGGAAGGGAGAATAATTGACAGTTGGCATGAGGAGGAATGTAAGAAAATAAGCCTCAGGTGAATAGCGAGACAACATGGAAGCTGTTGAGTTTAAATTAGCAATTCCTTTTGCCTATCCCATTACCATCTATTGTTTCCAGGGATAAAGCCAAGAACCACTTACTTTTTCTCTGTCTCTGTTACCAGCTAATTATGAATGTATGACTTTCATGCATAAAATAGCTACAAAACACTAATTTGTGTAAACTCAGTCAAGTATTCCCTGTTATTGATCAAATAGATAATCTAGACTTCCCTTTAGGAAATCAGTTCTGCAGATTGAATGAAGTGAGCTTATTGTTCTAAGTCATTTAAGCAATGAAAGTTGTTTCTCTGAAATACCAATATATTTTCTCTCTCTTTTTAAATGAAGAATCCTATTTAGAATTCTGTTTTTTTCTTCTTCCCCTTTTTCTCCTGAAAGCTGAAAAAAGAACAATAGTGCAATTACTCAAGTATTGATACACAACTGACACATAAACTTCCCTGGGATGTAAGTCAGAATATTTTCTTAAAAGAACAAGTGCTTAGAGCGTAAATGTCAGTAATTTTGAGAAAGCCATTATTAATTATAATGAGCTCAAGGGGAAATAGTAGATATTACTGGTGGGAATAATAGACTCAAAGGGAAGAATGCATAAAAAAGATTGGTTCTATTTTGGAAAAAATTTTAAATTTTAAACTCAGGGTTCCAAAAGATACGAAAGTGTGCTTTCAAAAAGTGTGTCACAAGAATTCTAGCACCTTTCGTCAAAGAATATATGCATTACACAACTGTTCACAATGCATGAAGTTCACATTCAGACCAGATATATTTATGATCTTGAATGTCCCATACTCTTCCACATTTATTTATTCTTTCACAAAACATCTATTGGAGGCCTTCTATGTACAAAGCACTGCAGACATTGCTGTGAATAAGATAAACTTCAGTGGTGCACAGAGGAAGAATGCAATGATGCTTTCACTTAAAGAGAAGCAAAAGAAAGTATGCATGCATTTCTATCATTATTGCTTTTGTTAATCATCTTTTTATGTTGGATTGATTATAAGCATCCTACAGTGGGTGAATCCATCTTCTAAGTAACTTATTTCTCAAGTTCCTACTCAGGCACTCAGAATAAGGTTGTATATTAAGGAAAGATTTTAAATATTCTGTATTTAGTAAAATATTGAATTAAATGTTTAACATATAGCTGAATGGAAATTATTAGGCAAATTTTAGCTCTTTTAAGAAACATTATTTTTATAATATAAATATAAATAAATAAGCACGCCCAGAAAATGCTTCTGCTTTATTAAACTGTCATTCTGTTGATATCATCCAGAGTCATATTCTGGCCATGGTGACAGTCTATGTAACCTGGGTGTGTCACTGTCTAAAACTCCAATCAGATACAACTTTGTCCACCTGAATTAAGTGAAAATTCTTCTTCTTGCTGCAATGAGAGTCAAGTTTTGTGAAGAAACCAGCCTTATTTCCTTGATTTTAGACTACTGTATCCCTGGCAGAACAAGTTTAACTCTATTGACAGGAAGCCAATCTTTTCTTGTGATAAAGTCTCTGTATTCAAATGTTGTTATCTGGCTCCAATTTCAGTACTATCCTGTATCACATACTTCGTCCTGCTTGGCAGAAGTACTGCCTGGGCACTAGCCCCCTCATTTATGCCAAATTAGGATTTGGAACTTGCTTTAATAGGCAGTCTTTAGTTGGAGAGAATCCAGTCCATTTGTGATGCCCCTATGATGGTTATGTCTTGCAAAATAATGTATTGGCAAAATAATATGTCTTGCCAATAATCAAAACACTGCATGCTTTGCAGATTTTTAAAACATACACTTTCTACTGTATTTCATACTAGCCATTTCCTATGTGACAAGGATTTATCACTATGAACACTGAACCCAAAATTCTCATGTAAAGAAAAACTCTCTGATTCAGGAGATTAACCCTTGAGAGAGCTAGCTCATGAAAGTTGCGGGTGAAATGGTTGACCCAGGTTGTTTGTTTGCACTAGCTCTGCTCAGCCTGTAGGACTTCACTGGGAACAGAATTGCCTGATGTTTGGTGTAAGTAGATTGAAAAGGAAGACTTAATAGATTTTTAAGACAGTGCCATCCTACAGGACACACTGCTTGCTTTTTCTGACAAGGATATCATATATGTTTTATTATGTTATCTAAGCCTTTCCTAATCTGTATATTACAGTTATTTGACAAAGAAAATAGAAATGAAAATAGTCTGAAATAGAATTCATAGAAAGCTCTTACATAGTCAGTTTCTAGAGTACAACTGCAAGCACAAATTGTAATGTAAACATATCATGCAAAGTATTATTTCATAGACTTCTACCACATTCATTCAGATATCTTTCAGCCCATGATTCATTTATTTAGTATCTTCACTTTAATTTCCAGGGATTCCTGCAAATGCAAGGAATGGGTAACCCTTAATTCTGTTGAGATCACCCAATAATCCATAATACTTCATAGGAGTTTATTTAGCAAGAGATACATTTTTTAAAAGGTTGATTATCTTGGAAAATTGAAATGAGTTGATAACCTTGCTTCCAATATCTAAAATGTAAATGTATCTGAGAGAAGCAAGTATGATTTGCTTGAGCAAAGACAGAAGTCAGGGATGGGCCATCTTGATCTAGTGCAGCAGTGTAGTGGTTTAAATGTTTCTGTCCTGGAGGCTGGTGTCTAGTTTTAAAAGACAAGTTTTCTAACTTGAAATGTAAGTAATTTTTTGTGAAATGAGTAACAATTTTGAAAACGGACTGATATGTTTCATTAAGCTTCTTTCTGGTTTAAATTTTGGTTTTGGAGGGTGAATAGAAGTATATTAGCATTTATTTTCAATGAATATGGCAGACTTGTGCCTGCACAAAACACATTTTTTCATGCAAACTGATATAATACAAGATGAGCACCTCAGATCTGAAAACCTGAAATATAAAATGCTCCCAAATCTGAAAATTTTGAATGCTGACATGATGCTCAAAGGAAATGCTTAGTGTAGCATTTTGGATTATGGGATCTGGGATGCTGAACTATAAGTATATAATGTAAACATTCCAAAATCTGAAAAAATTCAAAATTTAAAACACTTCCAGTTTTAAGCCTATCAGATAAGGAATATTCAATCTGTAGTGGGAAAGTACTTTAAATGAGCTTCATACACTGGCTGAATAAATACTATGTGACAAGACTATTCTAAATTTGAAAGGCATATTAGTGTGAATAAGTAAATTACTTAAGCTATTTAAAAAGAATCATCCCACAGATGGGGGGAAAATATTTGCAGAAAAAAAATACCCTATCTGTTAAAAGATTAGTATTCCGAATATATAATGAATTCTTAATACTCGACAATGAGCTGAAGCTCTGAACAGATATTTCATCAGAAAAGATATACAGATGGCCAATAAGCATAGGGAAACATGCCTGACATCCTATGTCATCAGGGTAATGCACATTAAAACAATAAGTGACCACTATATGCTTATTAGAATGACTAAATCCAAAACATTGACAATATTCAATGCAGGAGAGACTGTAAGACAGTGGGAATTCTCATCCATTGCTGGTGGGAATGCAAAACGATACAGCCACTTTGAAAGATGGTTTGGCAGTTTCTTATAAAACTAAATATGCTCTATCATATGACCCAGCAATGACACATCTTGGTATCTCCCTAAATGATGCGAAAACTTCATATCCACACAATAACCTGCACACAAATGTTTATGTCAGCTTGTTCATAATTGTCAAAACTTAGAATGACTAAGATGTCCTTTTTCAAAACTAAATAACAGAGGTTGATATTCTCTAAAATAGAATGATATTTATGTATTTGGGAGTAGCACTGCTATGGAAATATGTGTGCCATAGTAAACTGTATATATTCAAAGATGTTAAGGCAAGAGGATGTTTCTAAAGGTAAAATGAAGAGGTTTACATAAGTTATTTTGAATCAATTATCCTTGGCTACAGGAATCAATAACAAGGATGGCGTCAGTCCAAGGTTGGACTGGCAGTTACTGCACAGATATCCTTGTAAAAGTATTTTCTGTGTAAAGTCGTGGTGTCCTTTGTGCAAGCTTGTGGTTTTTGCAGTTTTGGGGGGATAGTTCTTGCAATCAGTCATAAGCGCATGAGAACCCTTTCTTCATGGCCTTTCTAGTTCCATTTATCAGGACCTGACACAAGTGACTCCACTTTGATCCTGACAACTTTCACATCTTCAGTAGGTGAATGAATAAACTGGTATATTCAGGCAATGAAATATTATTCAGCAATAAAAAGACATGAATTATCTTGCCATAAAAAGGCATGGAGGAACCTTAAATTTGCATTGTTAAGTTAAATAAGCTAATCTGAAAAGTCGACAAACTATAGGATTTCAACTATATGACATTCTGGAAATGGTAAAAGTAGGGATACTGTAAAAGGATCAGTGGTTGCCAGGGATTTGGGAAGAAGAAGGGAGGGAGGAATAAATAAGTGGAGCAGAGGGGATTTTAGGGCATTGAAATTATACTGTATGATACTATAATTGTGGATAACGTGTCTTCATACATTTGTGAAAATCCATAGCGAGCATATCAAACATAAACCCTAATGTAAACTATGAAATTTAATGAACAATAAAGTATCAACATAGGCTCATCAATTGTAACAAATATACCATAATAATGCTAAATTTTAATAACAGTGGAAACTGAGAAGAGTGGGAGAATATATTGGAACTCTATACTTTCCACTTACGGTTCTGTAAACCTAAAACTGCTAATGGGAAACGTGTATCTTTATTACATGGCCTCAGGAAGGACTCTACACTTTTAGAGAGACATTTAAATAATAATTACAATCTAAAAACTACTTGTAAGTAATAAAATTATGTTTACAAAAATATCTTATTACATAATTTCCTTCTTTCACTAATTCAAACCGACCTTTCTATCAGTAACTGAAAACCGAGGTTGATTTGATTTCAAGACACCAACAATGTGTTGAATTAATAACGTTCATACCAGAGATGGGACTTTTTAATCAATTATTATGTAATGCATATTTTTTTTAGAAAGTATTTATTACAAGAGAGAGCTAAAACTGGAATCGTCAATCTCCTCTAAATTAAGTCCAACCAAAAATAATAATAATAATAAAACCAAACAAAGCAAATTGCCAGGAAAAACAAAAAGGGTTGTATTCCAGAAAAGTCAATGAGAGCAATGGAATCTTTGAAGATTAACAGCTTGATAAGTCACAGTATCCCACCTGTGAGAATGAAATGTAGCTTTCTATTTTGCTGATAGTTCAAAATAGCAAACCAGTTATTCTCTCTTGATGGTAGGCCTGAAAATCATGGACATTTATGTTATTTATTCTAGGAAAAAAAGATAAAATAGAAAGAGAAATGTTATACTGCAGTGTTTCTTCCTCCTCAACTCCCTAATCATTAAAGTAAGTAGAATATATTGGGTATTTTCAACTTTCCTATGAATGAAGTCAAATGAGGTTGGTTCAAAGAACTAGATATATGTACTTTTTATATATTGAAAAAGATGACTGCCACGTTACCCATTCTGTCAGTGGACATTGCAGTTACTTCCACCTTTCCATGTATTGCTATTGTGAATAAACCTGCTGTGAACATTTCGTGTGCAAATATTTGTTTTGGTCTCTGCTTTAAGCTATTTGAGGTATTGCTGGCTTATTATAATAATTCTATATTCATTTTTTTTAGAAACTGCTATACTGCTTTCCACAATGACTGCGCCATTTTACTTTCCTACCAATAAGGCATAAAGGCTCTAATTTGTTCATATTTTTGTCTACACTTGCTATTTTCTGTTTTTGTTTTTTGATAGTAGCCATCCTATGACTGTTATCTCACTGTGGTTTTGATTTGCACTTTTCTGATGATAAGTGCTGTTGAAAATCTTTTCATAAGTTTATTTTCTATTTGTATATCTTTTGAGGAGAAATGTCTTTTCACAGTGTTATCTCACTGTGATTTTGATTTGCACTTTTCTGATGATAAGTGCTGTTGATAAGATTTTCAACAGCACTTATCATCAGAAAAGTGCAAATCAAAACCACAGTGAGATAACAGTCATAGGATGGCTACTATCAAAAAAAGTATTTGAATCAAGTTCTTTTGTGTTCGCTATAGGAGGTCTTTATATATTTTCTATATTAACTTCTGATCTGATGTATTATTTGCAAATATTTTTTCCACTTCATGGGTTGCCTTTTTATTTGTGTTGATATAGTCCTTTGATGCACAAAAGTTTTAAATTTTCATGACATTCTGTTTGTTTATTTTTACTTTTGTTGCCAGTACTTTGATATCATGTCTAAGATATCAGTGGTAAATCTGAGGTGGTGAAGCTTATGCTGTGTTTTTTTCCTAAGAGTTTCACAGATTTAGCTATTACATTTGGATCTTCTATCTATTTTAAATTAATTTTTGTATGTGGTGTTAGGTAAGGGTCTAACTTCATTCTTTACCATGTGGATATTGCTTTCCAGCACCATTGAAGACTGTTCTTTCCCTGGTGGAATGTCATGGTACCCCTGTCAAAAAATGTTTGACCATATGCTTATATTTGAGAGATTCCATTGGTCTTTTGTGATCCTTATGTCTACTGAACTGTTTCGACTATCATATCCTTGTAGTAAGTCTTAACATCAGGAATACTGAGTGAGTCCTCTAGCTTGTTCTTCTTTTTCATGGTTGTTTTGGCTATTCCAAGTCCCCTGAGATTCCATATGAATTTTAGGATAGAAATTTATATTTCTGCAAAAAAAGTTGTTAGAATTTTGATAGGGATTGCATTGAACCTGTCGATAATTTTGGGTAGTATTAACATTTTAATAATGCCTTCCAATTTATGAACATGAGGTCTCTTTTTATTTATTTATGTCTTCTTTAATTTTTTTAACAATATTTTATTGGTTTAATTGTACACCTTTTTTTAAAAAGGTGACTATTTTAAAGCAATTAGTATAATGATTTTTAAAATTGGTTCAATAAAGGCTTGCATTGCATATGGACCTATTATACCAACTTATTCCGTTTATAGACAGTCAGAAAAATGCTTATCAATTGTATCTGTGGACTAAAATGTTATATGACATTTAACGTGGTATAGCTAAAAAACAATGCCAGTATACAGGCCTATTATCATAATAATGTAGTTTTTGAATTATATTTCACTCAGCTCAGTATTATCTTCTACAAAATGTACAAGTTCAGTGAAAGGTAAAATAGTTTAATATCCTTTGCCTTGTTTATGGTTCTCATTTTCTTACTTAATAGACCTGCTATTTCAGACATTGTTTTCCTTTATCAGCTTAAATGTTTCAAAATGTCATAATGAGACAAGTCTTGTTACAAGTAAAGCATGAGAATCTGCAGGTGGCAAAATGCATTTGGTTAGTTTTCTTTCCTGTCTGTGGGAGATGATTTTGATACTGTTTCACAGAGATTTCCTTTCTGCTCAATCTTCTGGGAATAAAAACCATATACCATTAAACCAATCCTCATTGCTCCAGGTGTCTTATAGAAAAGAAGACCTTAAAATGTCTCAAAGATTAAATGTTTTTTAGGCGAGAAATATGTTAAAGGGATTTTTAAAACCCATCTTTTACATCTCTACATTATTCAGAGTGATTAGCCCCAAACTTTGTATAAATGTGTTTACCTTTTATTCATCCATTTATTAATTCATTCTCAAATATTTGTTTAGTACCTCATATGGGCTAATCACACTGCTATGCATTGGAGGCCGTGGGATTCAGCCTCTAAGATGGCTCTCAGTGATCCCATCCCTTGCTACTCATGCCCTTGGGCCACATTGCACCAGGATTGATCTGTGTGGAAATAATTGGCGGAAATAATGGCATGTCACTTCCAAAATAGGTGATAAAAGACTGACTTACATCTCTGGCTTCTCTTTCTTGGATCATCCTCTCTGGGAAAACCATGTCATCAGCAGTCCTAGGGATTTTTCCCAAGAAGTGAGGCACTGAAGCCTTCTGCCAACAGCCATGTGAGTGAGCCAGAAGTGCATCTTCTCAGCACAGTCAAGTTTCAAATGACTGACACCCAGATTGCCACCTCATGAGAGACTGTGAGTCAGAATCACCTAGACAAGTTGCTCTAGAATCCCTGACTCTCAGAAATGTGAGCTAATGTAAGATAAATGTTTGGTTTTTTACCCTGATAAATTTGGAATTTTTTTTTTTTTTTTTTTTTTTTTTTTACCAGCAATAGTTAATTAACACTAGGGCACAGAGATGAACAATGCACTGCCTTGCCTTCAAAAGGATCCTGGTTCAGAAAAAGTGGTGAGGCTGGGTATGGTGGCTCATATCTGTAATCCCAGCATTTTGGGAAGCTAAGGCAGGAGTATTCCTTGAGCTCAAAAGTTCAAGAACAGCCTGAGGCAGCATGACAAAACCTTATCTCTACAAAAAATTAAAAACAAAATAAACAAAAAATTAGTCAGGCATGGTGACACACACCTATAATCCCAGCTACTAGGGAGTCTGAGGCAGGAGGATTACATGAGCCCAGGAGTTTGAGGCTGTGATGAGCCAAGAGCATTTTATTGCAATCGAGTCTGAACAACTGAGTGAGACCCTGACTCAAAAACAAAGAAACAAGTAAACAGAAAAAAGAAAAAGTGGTGAAGTGCTGATTTACTGCTAAACCAAGGGTGAGTACCATGGCAGCATCTACATGCAGCAACTAACTCAGTCTTCAAGCCCAGGACAGTCAAAGAAGTAAATGATATTTAATCTGTGGTTCAAATGAAGAGAATGAGGAGGTAGCAGAGAAAAAGCTTGTAATATTCCAAATAGAAGGAAATACCAAGGCCCAGCGCAGGGAGCACAGACAACAAAGGGTGACAAAAATAAGGATACAAAGGTGAGCAGGGAAGAGAAGAGGAAGGAACATTTATGCTACAGGAAGGAGTTTGATTTTTGTCCTGAAGTTATAGGACAGCCACTGAAGATTTTCAAGCAGAAACATGACTACCGTTTAGAGTTTAAGCAGGGTAAGTGGAGAGACAAAGAGATACTAACAACAGTAATAAGAAAGGGCGGTAGGAGCCTTGACCAGGGCAGGGAGAAGGAGAGGGAATTGAGAAGGAGAGGGAATTGAGTTTGAGGCACGTTAAGAGGTTAGAATTGACAGAATTTGGAGCTGAAATATATAACTAGGCATATTCATTTTTCAATTTCCACACTTAGAACCCTGGGCATTTAACTCATAATCACCTCTACCTCCTCTAGTATGGCTGTCTCAGTGATCACACTATAGATTACCCAGTTGCTCAAGATAGAAACCTGGACATGATTGCAACCATACATAATTAACAATCAAATTTTATTTGTTTCTAATGTCTAAATTATTTCTTACTAGTTTGTCCTGTCTCCTCTTTCCTCACCTAAGTAGTGTTAACTCAATCCTTATCACTTCTTCCCTCAACTATTGTAATGGCTCTAAACAGTTCCATCCCAAGTATCCTTTTTTGTGTGAATTCTTGACTCCTGCCAGACCTATTCAAAACATACACTAATGTGAGCACTTGTCCACTCTGCTGAGACGTATTCACTGGTTCCTGTTCAGGACAGGACACAGTCTATACTTGGGTTTGGGCGCAAATCACTTTCTCTCTCTCTCTCTCTCTCTCTCTCTCTCTCTCTCTCTCTCTATCCTTTTCTCCCCCCGCCCCTTTCCTCACTCCAAAACTCTATTGTATGACCATATTAAACTATGGGACTCATTTACGTACCTTCAGACCTGTTCTTTCCTGTGACTGGATCTTCCCTCCCTCCTTTTCCCAGCTAACTTCTGCCTATTTATAAAAACTCAGCTATGGGTTGCCTCTTCTTGGACACATAAACTGGTGTCTCTGATTTTCATCTCCTCTAGCTCTCACCTCACTATTCAGAATCTGTGATTCTCATGGCAGCCTCCTCCCATAGCCTGGCAGACTCCCTGAAGGCAGGAACCATCCCCTCATGTGCCTGGTACCATCAGCACAGTATCTGGAAAAAAAAAAAAAAAAATGGACACTCCATAAATGTGAATGGCTAGACAGAGTACTACAATTGAACATTCTGCTTTTTTCCTGAAGAATAAAATTCAAAGAAGAAAGCACTGAGCATTAAGAACTTTTTGCTCTTCTTTCAGAGTCAGAAAAGCCTGAATAATTCCTTCTTATCAGTTATAGGAAAAAGTTTTATTTTTATCCTTGATAAATTGGACAGCGAATTATTAAGTGTTCAGAGGCAAACATCTTCCCCTTGAACGTTTGACAACTAATTTATGGCTCTAGGACCAATAGGTTGTTGTGTATCTTTGTCCTTGTTTGTATAAGACCAATTAAACAGTGCTTTGTAATAATACTTTTAGAATGATTAAAAAAACTATTTTTTCATGTTTAACTCTTATCTTCAGATATGGTTCAGCTGATGGCTTCTTTGAGAGGAGATCTCTTTGAAGTCAAGGGGAACTCCCCAGCTGGACGACCAGGGGCAGAAACATGCTCTGGATGATCATGATCTGAATTTGAAGGGAACAATTAAGGACTTATTTCCATTTTGATTCTAACAGCAAGCCTTTTTGCTTGTTGCCCTTCAACCTGTCTGCATGCCAGCTGAAAACTTCAATAGAACCTTATGACAGAGCTGTTCAAAGACTTTGAAAAGAGAACGTGTGAATTCATAAATGCTTCAGAAATAAGAAAATGTTTCTCAGTCCATTACATTCTTAACCCCTTGTTTCAGCTTAACAGACTTTGTTAAAGGTCAGTAAGAATGTTTTAACAGCATATGCTTAAGACTTCCAGGAACGGATTTTTTTCCCCACTCTAAATAGCCATTGCTAATAAAGTACTGATTTGGTATATTCTGAGTTTATATTTTGAGTTAAAATAAAAAGTCATTATCAGAAAAAATTGAGTGCAAACCAAATTAGCAGCTAACTTTCAAAGCTTCAAGTCAGAATATACATGAAAATTTATAATTTGCTGTGACTTTCCCAACTAGGCTAATGAGTAACGTGACATCTATATAATGCTTTGCAGTTTACATTGAAAGCTTCTGTACACTATTCTATTTTTCATCATAATGGTTCAGTGATATAAGTAATATAATTTCATCCTAGCTCTGTGGACACCATGGTCTGGGAAAGTTAGATGGCTTAACTTACCCTGCTGACCTTTGAAGTTATTGTAATGTAAACCTTGACCTGCAGTCACAAACTTGTTCCTTCTATTTGATATGACACAATGTTTCTGTCTATTTGTTGTTGTTGTTGTTGTTGATTTGTGTCTAAGAAGTTTTTCTAACACAATTTACAAAATTATTTTTCAAAAAAATGCACCATGCAGTGCTCTTAAAGATATTCTCAGATTTTCCATTACGCTAGTACAGAAACATGTCACTATTAACCTTTTCCAGAAAAAAAATTTTTTTTTTTTTTTTTGAGTTGGAGTCTCACTCCGTCACCCAGACTGGAGGGCAGTGGCGGCTCCCGGCCACCGCAGCCTCGACCTGCTGGGCTCCGGCGATCCTTCCGCCTCAGCCTTCCAAGTAGCTGGAACTACAGGCACGCGCTACCATGCCCGGCCGATTTTTTGATTTATTGTAGAGATGAGGTCTCGCCAAGTTGCCCAGGAGGGTCTCGAACCCGTGGGCTCAGGCAATCCACTTACCTCAGCCTCCCAAAGCGCGGGATTACAGGCTGAGCCACCGAACCCGGCTTTAGTGAAATTTCTTTACCTTGGCTTAGCCAAAACTTCAATGCCCTCTGTAGAGCATAACTTCTGGTATCATAGTACCATTTACAGCTCCAAAGCAGGAGACATCTGCTAGGCTCCTGGAATCTTACTTTGTGATTGCACATCCTGGTCATTTTTCCAAGTCCCACGATGAGGGCCTCTTTGTGAAAATCTCTATTCTTTGTTATTCTGCTCACAAAAATTCACCCACTTCAACAGTCTAGGCCTCTCTCTAATCTTTACCTCCTCAGATTAGTGCAATAGTTGCTTAGTGTAACTATTTGGACACCCCATCCTTGGCCTTGGCAGAAAGGTACCTCCAGGCTGAAAGTTAGAGAAATAATGGGGTTTATTTACGTGTATGCTTTTCCCCCAAATTATAGTCCGGTGCTGTCTGTTTTTCAATGTCTGGAAACAGTTGCCTCGTATATCTGTTTTGTTTTTTGGTTGTTTTTGGCAGGAGGGCAAGTCGCATATCAGTTATTCTGTCATGGCTGGAAACAGAAGTTCTCCCATTAGAAAAAAATGTTTGTAAAAATGTAAATGCTGATGGTTTTTGTCTGTGTCTGTGCTTTAAATTTTATCAGGACTCGTTCAATTTATGGGTAGATTAGATGTGATTTAACTCTTTCTAATGCTTGAAAGGCCTTTAAGAAAGAACCAAGTCTTTTACGTACAATTGGAGATACAGATGAACGTTTATATTAAGCTGCCAAAGAAAGAGCCCTGGGCTGGTTGTAAGGAGGGCTGGGCCCTAGCTCCGGTTCTGCTACCAGCCAACAGTGGTAGATTTCTGACCTCATCTTCACCATCTGCACAGTGAATTAAATGGGTTGAATGTTCTCAGGTCCCTTCTAGCGTTGACATTCTGGGACTGCCATATCGAATGCTTTTCTAATAACAAGCTCTTCTTAAAGAGTGGGTGGCAGAGATCCTGGGCATGCTGGACCCCTGAATGGGCAGAACAGGCAGAAAAAAAAGGGCGATTTTGAGACAGAAAAGCCAACTTTATAACCAACTTTCATTATGGAGGATGAGTATCCATAAAGAACCACATCTGCCGTTTCTTCTAGACTTTTACTAATAATGGCCATCATTATTGAGCACTTGTAAATATTGGAATCAACATTTAGATTCTCTCTCTCCCTCTCTCTCAATCTTGCTTTCCTACTCACTACTTTTTTTTCCCGATACATTATATCTTTTTATCCTCAGGATTCTCTCTGGGAAGTTTTACTATCCTCACTTCACAGATGAAAAAACTGAGGGTCAGAGAGATTAAGTGACTCCTCAAAGGTCATATAGTGACGTAGATCTTTCTAACTTGCTACTGTCTACCCTGCAAATGCCGCTGAGAGAATTCTATTGTAACACTTGGTGACTGTAATATTGGCCACAGGGATCCGGTTTCCTTCTAATCCCTAACGTGGGTATCCAGTTTAACAGTTTGCAAAGTACTTTTGTATATAAAATCCAATTTGATTCTTACAAGAATATTATGATTACAGGCCCTTCACAGATCAGGAATCTGAGACTAAGTGAAATTCTCTAAAGAAAGACTCACACCTAATAAGTGTTAAGCCAGGATTTACACTGAACTCTGGCTGCTTCCTCAACTCCACTTGTGTGGAGTCATAGATAGGAACAAAGATGAACTGGTCAAACGAATAGTGGCCAATGATATTCAGGAAGTGTTTCTTCTACTGGGAGCATAAATTGGTATATCCACCTTCGAAGACGATTTATTTGCCTTTGTCTACCAATTGTGAAAATGTGACCTAACAGTTTCCCTCCTAGATATAAACCCAACAGAAATGTCTGCATATGTACAAGAATGTTCGCAGCAATAGCTCAAATGATCATCACAAATAGATTGGATACCTAGGTTCCAGAATACTCATGTAAGAGATTAAGTAACAAGAAAAATGACTGAACTATACTGGATATAATAATTTGGGTGACTTTCTTTCGAAAGAAGTGATCCAGGCACAAGAGTATACACTGTATGACCCCATTTAGAACTCCAAAACAGACAAAATTGATCTACGTTGTTAGAAGTCAGAACAGTAGTTACCTTTGAGTGGAAGGGTGGGCATACTGACTGGTAGGGGGTTCAAAGGGACTTCTAGGACACCAGTAATATTCTATTTGTTGACCTCAATAGCAGTTACTAAATATGTTTACCATAGGATAAGAATTGAGGTATACATTTACTCTCAGCATATTTGCCCATATGTGTTACATTTTTAATAAATACAGCTTAATGAATGCAAAAAAAGGACATATCTAAGCTAAATCTAAGTGGTTTCTGTAAACAATCTTGGTGTAGCTGTCTCTGTGTTTATCTCTTATAGAAAGCAATTACTTAATCTGGCCTATAATCTTAATTAAATTAAAAAAGTACAAGTGACATGGTCCTGTGGTTCTCTTCATTGCTTTTGTTCTTGACTAGGGAGTGTTTCATCTTTTGGCCTGAGTTTTGTAACTCAAGAGTGGCAGCTATTAAAATTCTGGACACTTGTGGATGTAAAACTCATCGTTAGAAGTCCGTTTGAGAATCCATCAAATTCTAGTGATGCTGGGGTCATGTGCAGTCTAGCTGCAGAAAGTACAGGACAGTCAACATAAGTAAGTGATTAGATTCTCTACTCAAACTGTGAGTGCACACGGGGTATGGTAACTTGGCAAATGGAATTAGAGATTTGTGGTCCAACCCAAGATCAGGTCTTGTGTTGCTTCTAAGTGAACATTTGCTGCTTTTTGCCTTCCAACTTCTTTCTCTTCCTGGTTTTGTGGGGTGAGGCTCACACGATACTTCTCTCTGCCTGCTTGTTTCGGTGAAGTTTTTGTCCTCAGGCTGCAGAAAGGGTCATGTAACCCAGTCTAAGCCAGTGGGTACACTCCATCCCTTTGGCTGCAGGGATTGGTACAGGGATGTGCACGTGACCCAAGTCAATGTAGTCTGGGCCAATCAGTCTCAGTTCTAAGCTTTGGTTTGGAATCTTCTCCTGCTGGTTCAAGTGTTATGGTGGGAAAGAGGGTTAC
>CAUYQG010079741.1:0-32527 GCA_963574415.1 Tarsius wallacei
CCTGTAGTTCCAGCTCCTTGGAAGGCTGAGGCGGAAGGATCGCCGGAGCCCAGCAGGTCGAGGCTGCGGTGGCCGGGAGCGGCCACTGCACTCCAGTCTGGGTGACAGAGTGAGACTCCAACTCAAAAAAAAAAAAAAGAATGCATCCAGAATTTGGTCTTAAATATGTTACCATCAGAAGGTTAGATGATTTATTTTGAAATTTTGTTGTTTTCCTTTTATAATAGCCAGGACAATTAACATTTATCGGTAAAGGAAAACAGCGTCAGTTTTCCTTCTAAATTTCTGAGTGTCATCTAGAGTCATTTAAAAAATATGTGTTATGTAAATTAAATCCTTATAGACAAGGACTCTTGACAAAATCAATCTTGTTAAGCATGTATTTGAACAAACTTGAAGCATGTGTGTTTTACTCATTCTATAAATATGTATTGAATACTTAGTTTGTGCAAGATAATGTGTATACTGGAGGAATATAGGAATAAATATGGCATGTTCCTGATAGTTGACTTGCAGAATCAGAATGTTGGCGAGGAAACGGAAACTCCACTCTTCCTTTCCAGCTTTACTTTTTGTATCAATTTGTTCGAGCTGCCACAATAGTTTTATAGGTTTGGGGCTTATATTTAAGTCTTTAATCCGTTTTCTGTTGATTGATGTATATGGTGAGAGATAGGGGTCTAGTTTCATTTTTTAAAATTTTTTTGAGTTTGAGTCTCACTCTGTCGCCTGGGCTGAAGTACAGCGGCACACTCACGGCCACTGCAGTCTCGACCTGCTGGGCTCAGGCAGTCCTCCTGCCTCAGCTTTCCAAGTAGCAGGAACTAGAGGTGCATGCCACCATGCCTGGCTAATTTTTTGATTTACTGTAGAGACGAGGTCTCGCCAAGCTGATCTTGAGCCCCTGAACTCAGACAGTCCTCTGGCCTCCACCTTCCAAAGTGCTAGGATTACAGCCGTGAGCCACCATGCCTGGCCTAGGATCTGGTTTCATTCTTTTGTGTATGCTTTTCGAGTTTTCCCAGCACCATTTATTGAAGAGAGTATCCTATCTCCGATGTATATTGTTGGTACCTTTGCTGAAAATCCGTTGACTGTAAGTACATGGATTTACTTCTGGATTCTCTATTCTTTTACATGGGTTTATATGTCTACTTTTATACCAAAGCCATACTGTTTGGTTACTGTAGCTTTGTAGCACATTTTGGAGTCAGGTAGTGTGATACCTTTAGCATTGTTCTTTTTGCTCAGTATTGCTTTAAGTATTCGGTTTTTGTGTGGTTCCATACGAATTTTAGGACTTTTTACATTTCCGTGAAGAATGTCACTGGTATTTTGATAGGAATTGCATTGAGCTTGTAAGTTGCTTTGAGCAGTATGGTCATTTTTACACTATTGACTCTTCTGAGCATGAACTATCTTTCCATTTGCTTGTGTCCTCTTCAGTTTCTTTCATCAGTGTTTTGTAGTTTTCCTTATAGGGGTCTTTCACCTCCTGGGTTAAATTTGCTCCTGGGTATTTACTTATTTTTGTAACTATTGTAAATGAGATTTATTTTTCAGTTAGTTTGCTGTTGGTGTATAGAAATGCTAGACCTTTGTATCCTGGAACTTTACTGAATTGTTTATTAATTCTTAGAGTTTTTTGGTGGAGTCATTAGGTTTTTTTATATATGAGATCATGCCATCTTCAAGAGGGACAAATTAATTTGACTTCTTCTGTAGTTGGTATGCCTTTTATTTTTCCTCTTACCAGATTACTCTGGCTAGGACTTCCAGTACTATGTTGAATAAGAGAGTGGTAGAAGTGGTCATCCTTGTCTTGTTCCAGTTCTTAAAGGAAGAGCTTTCAGCTTTTTTCCATTCAGTGTGATGTTAACTGTGGATTTGTCATATATGGCCTTTATGTTGAGGTATGTCCCTTCTGTGCCTAATTGGCTGAGCTTTTTTTTTTTATCGTGAAGAGATGTTAAACTTTATCAAATGCTTTTTCTGCATTACTAAGGTATTTGCATGGTTTTTGTCCTTCATTCTGCTGATGTGATATATCACTTTTATTGATTTGCATATATTGAACCTTCCTTGTATTCTTGTGATAAATCCCACTTAATCATGGTGTTTTTTTTTTTTTCATTTTGACGTGCTGTTGGATTTGGTTTGCTGGTATTTAATTGAGGATTTTGCATCTAGGGATATTGGCCTGTAATTTTTGTTGTTGTTGTTGTTGTGTCCTTGTCTGGCTTTGGTGTCAGGGTAATGCTGGCCTCATAGAATGAGTTAGAAAGAATTCTCTCCTCTTCAATTTTTTGAAATGGTTTAAGAAAAAAATGGTGTTCTTCCTTATAAATTTGGTTGAATTCAGCAATAAAATCATTTGGTTCTGGGCTTTTCTTTGTTGGGAGACTTTTTATTACTGATTCTCTCTGGTTACTTATTATTGGTCTGCTCACATTTTCTATTTCGCCCTGGTTCAATCTTGGTAGGTTGTATCTGTCCAGTAAATTACCCATTTTCTTTAGGTTTTTAAATTTATCAGCATGTGGTTGTTAACAATAGTCTGTGATAATTCATGATATTTCTGTGGTAGTGGTTGCAGTGTCTCCTTTTTTACTTTTTATTTAATTTATTTGGGTCTTTTTTTTCCCTTGGCTAGTCTAGCGAGTGTTTTATTTTCTTTATTCAAAAAACCAACTTTTAGTTTTATTGATCTTGTATATTTATTTAGTCTCTGTTTTGTTTAGTTCCGCTGTGATCTTATTCTTTCTTTCCTCCTGCTAATTTGGGGTTTGAATTATTCTCGCTTTTCCAGTCCTTGAGGTACATCATTAGATTGTTTGTTTGAAGTCTTTCTACTTTTTTGGATGTAGGCATTTATTGCAACAAACTTCCCTCTTAGCACTGATTTTGCTGTATCCCATAGATTTTTGCATGTTGTATTTTTATTTTCATTTATTTCAAGAAATTTTAAAATTTTCTCATTAATTTCTTCATTGACCCAACTGTTGTTCAGGAGCATGTTATTTAATTTCCATATATTTGTACAGTCTCTGGAGTTCCTCTTGTTGTTGATTTCCAGTTTTTTTTTTTCATTGTGGTTGGATATTATACTTGATAAGATTTTTGATTTTTAAAAAATTTGTTGAGACATGTTTTGTATCCCTATGTGTAATCCATTCTGGAGAATGTTCCATGTGCTGGTGAGGATTTTAGTGTGTATTCTTTAGTTGCTAGATAGAATGATCTGTAAACATTAGGTTCTTTTGGTCTAAGGTACAGATTGAACTCATTATTTGTTGATTTTCTGTGTAGATGATCTGTCTGATGCTGAGAATGGAGTGTTGAGATCCCCAAATATTATTGTTTGGAGTCTGTCAGCTCCTTTAGATCTAATAATATTTGCTTTATTATTTGGGTGCTCCAATGTTGGGTGCATATATATTTAGAATTGTTAGGTCCTCTTCTGAATTGATCTTTTTGTCATTATATAATGATCTTTTTTGTCTCTTTTAATAGTTTTTGACTTAAGTTCTGTTTTATCTGATACAAAGTGTAACTGCTCCTGCTTGCTTTTGTTTTCATTCACGTGGAGTATCTCTGCATTCCTTTACTTTCATTCGAGCATATGCATCTTTACAGGTGAAGTGACTTTCTTGTAGCCAGCATATAGTTGGGTCATGTTTTTTAATTCATTCAGCCAGTTTATATCTTCCCCCGCTCCTTGTGTTGGAATCCCACTCTGTCACTCAGGATGGAGTGGAGTATGGTGGCACAATCATGGCTCACCACAGCCTTGACCTCCTGGACTCCAGTGATCCTTTTACCTCAACCTCTTGAGTAGCTGGGACTACAGGTGTACACCACCATGCCCAGCTAGTTTTGTTGTTGTTGTTGTTGCTGTTGTGTGTGTGTGTGTGTTTTTTTGTAGATACAAGGTCTCACTATGTTGCCCATGCTGTCAAACTCTTGGGCCCAAGTGATTCTTCCTCCTTGGCCTCCCAAAGTGCTGGTATAACAGGCATGAGCCTCCTCCATGCCCTGCATATATATATATATACACATATATACACACACACACATATATGTGTGTGTGTGTGTGTGTGTGTGTGTGTGTGTATATCTATGTTTTGTTTTGTTTTGAGTCAGGGGTCTCACACTGTCACACAGGCTGGAGTGCAGTGTCCCACCACAGCCTCAATATCCTGGGTACACACGATCCTTCCGCTTTAGCCTCCCGAGTAGTTGGGGCTACAGGTGAACACCACCATGCCTGACTAGTTTTTGTTTGTTTGTTTGTTTTGTTTGTAGAAATGAGGTCTCTCTATGTTGCCTAGGCTGGTCTTGAACTCCTGGACTCAGGCATTACTCTCACCTTGGCCTTCCAAAGTCCTGGGGTTACAGGTGTGAACTACCTTGCCCATTCTTAATATCTTTTAAGTGGGAAATTTGATCTGCTTGCATTCAAAAGGTTATTGTTGTAGATGAGAACTTGTTTCTGTTACTTGTGGTTTTTGGATTGCTTTATATATCTTTTGTTCCTTTCTTCCTCTCTTTCTGTTTATCATTGTGACTTGGTGGCGTTCTGCAATGGTAACATTTAGTTTCTCATTTGTATGTCTGTTTTACCAGTGAGCTTTATACTTTTGTGTTATTACATGATATTGTCCTTTTGCTTCCAGATGTAGGATTTCCTTAAGCATTTTTTCTAAGACCAGTCTAATGGTAATGAATTGCCTCAGTTTTTGCTTCCTTGGGAATGGCTTTATTTTTCTTTCATTTTTGAAGGATAGCTTTGTTGGGTATAATATTCTTGACTGACTTTTTTTTTTCTTTCAAAACTTGAAATATAACATTTCATTCTCTCCTGGCCTGTAAGGTTTCTACTGAGAAATCTGTTAGTCTAATGAGAATTGTCTCATATGTGACTTGAAGCTTTTCTCTTCCTATTTTTAGAATGCTCTCTTAGTCTTTAACTTTCGACAACTTGACTATAATGCACTTTGGAGAAGACCTTTTTGGGTTGCATCTGTTTGGGGGTCTTTGAGCTTCCTGTGTCTGGATGTCTAGATATCTTGCAAGACTTCGAAGTTTTCAGCTGTTATTTCATTAAGCAGGTTTTCTATGAATTTACTCATCTCTTCTAGAACTCCCAGAATTTGAATATTTGTTTCTTTATGGTCTCCCACAAGTTATGTAGGGTTTCTTCTTCCATCCTTCCTTCCATCCTTCCTTCCATCCATCCATCCATCTATCCATCCGTCCATCCATAACTGAGTTTAGTTTCAAAAGACTTATTTCCAAGTTCTTCTTCTTGGTCTAGTCTATAGTTAAAACTCTTGATTGTACTTTTTGTTTCATTCATTGAATTCTTCTGTGAACTGGGATTAACTTGGCTCTTTTTTATGATCTCTTTCTCTTTGTTGAATTTCTTCTTCAGATCATGAATTGTTTTCCTGACTTTTTTGTATTGTTTCTGCATTTGCTTGTATCTTATTGAGCTTTTTAAATACCACTTTTTGAGTTCTTTTTTTCAGGCATTTCATAATTCCTATTTTCATTGGAATCTGTTGGTGGAGAATTATTGTGTTCCTTTGGTGGTGTCATATTTTCTTACCTTTTCATGTTTATTGTGCTTGTACATTGATATGTGTGCACTGGAATATCAGCCACTTCTTCCAGTGTTATAGATTGGCTTTTGAGGGAAAGATTTCCCCCTACAGATGGATCTATAGTGTTGGTCAAGGAAGGTACTTTGGTTTTGATTCTGGGTGGGCACAGTAGTGCAGTCTCTGTATGATTTCTTTGGCTGTAATCAGTGTCAGTAGTGTGTGTTAGTTTCTCAGTGGTTTAAGTTATAGCTGTTAGTGGAGGCTGTGATGAGGCTTTACTGGGGATAGGGTTGCCAGATGGGTCAGTCTTCAAGCACCAGTGGTGGTGACAGTGGGCTGGGTATACTTGTCCTTGGGCCCCAAGGCGGTGTACCTGGGAACTGGTAGCAGATGCAGGCGGGCCAGTGCTGGGCCTCCAGGTGGTTTACTCCAGTGCTGGTAGTGGCTACAATGGGCTGGGCGGGCAGGTGGGTTCTTGAGTCCCTAGAAGACTGTTAGTGATGGCAGTAGTGGTGGTCAGTCAACCCTCTGGCCCCCAGGTAGCATGCGGAAGATGTGTATGGATGGCAGATGGGCAGCACAATCACCAGGCCTCCAGTGATGCGCATATATCCAGGCAGAGGCAAGTGGGACAGGCCCTCGGGGAGATCAGGTGCTGTTGGTGGTTATGGCAGTGGCAGGCTGGGCAGACGTGTGTTCAGGCCTTCAGGCATGCACAGGTGACAGTGATGGCAGACAGGAGGATCTGCTTTCAGGCCCCTCCGATGGGGTGTAGGGATCAGCAGTGGTAGCCAGGGCAGACATATTGTAGCATATTTTTATTTTTTGTCTGTAGGGAATAACTGGCACATGACTTGAAAACTTTTTATTTTTACTTTTATATATTGAATAACAAAGGAGTAAACAAAGAAACAACATCAAATAAAAGCCTCCTTGATCCTATGCTCGCTCTTCTATGATGTTTCCCCCTCTGCAAGTAGGCATCAGGTGATTACATTATAGCAAGTATATATTTGAGGTGGGGTCTCACACTGTTGCCCAGGCTAGAATGCATGCTCATGGCTCACCTCTGCCTCAACCTCCTAGGCTCAAATGAGTTTCCTGCCTCAGCCTCCCAAGCATCTGGGACTACAGGTGTGTGCCACCACACCTGGCTAATTTTTAAAATTTATTTTGTAGTGATGAGGTCTGGCTATGTTGCCTACGCTGGTCTCGAACTCCTAGGCTCAAGCAATCTTTCTGCCTCATCCTCCCAAAGTGCTGGGATTACACCCTTCCACCACACCCAGCCAGGTAATATTTTATAGACTTGTTTTCAAGATCGGATGACTAGGATATAAGAATCTTAAAACTCTCCCTTTGGGGAAGTTTGAAGGAATATTCATATTTCTTTTATGCTTTATTGATATCAGGACAGGCTGCTGGTAAAAATCCTGAAGTGTTTAATTCGTAAGTGAAAGTTATTTTCTCTGTGTTACTTGGTCTATAATAGATAGATCAGAATGAATGAAATTCTAAGCCTTTTCTCCACTATTTTTGTTCTCAGACATTTCTTAACCATAAAAAAGAATATGTGAGTCTTTTATATGAAGGTTTCACATTGACTGTAGGAAGTATTGCCTCAGTACATGTAAATATTTCAGTTGCCTACAATAGAAATATAAGGCAAACCACAAATGTGAGCCACATGTATAGTTTAAAATCTTCTGGTAGCATATTAGAAAAGTAAAAAGAAACAGGTAAAAATTAATTATGTATTTTAACCTAATATGTACACAATATTTCAATGTGTAATCAATACAAAAAATTATTGAGATATATTTTACAGTTTTTTGGTAAAATCTTTGAAATCTGATGTGTATTTTATACTCAAAGCACATCTCAATTTGGGCTAGCCACATTCCAGGTATTCCATAGCCTCATGTAATAGGCAGCTACTAGATTGGACAGCCCAGGTCTACTGCAAAAGCATCTACTTAATCAGTACTCAGATCCTTTGAGCTTTTCCTTGAAACTCCATACTGTCATGCCTAATCCTCTGTGTCACTGTCCTGCCTCCCCATGCACCATCACAGTCTTGCTCTGTCTTCGAACCATACTTCCTCTCTCTGTCAGACTTTCAGCTTTTATGCCACATATTCCTCTCTCCTCTCTGTCAAGTACTCTTGAATGTTTTGCTGAGGTTCCCAAGAGAGAAAGTGCCATTAACAGTATGGCTTCTTGCCTCCACCAAAAAAAAAAGTGTTACAGTAGAAATGTAAGCTGCTCCCAACAATATTAGTACCATGGAAAAATGAAAAGAAGTTCTTTCTCCTCTTAGGAAAAGTTAGGAATCTTTGACAATATTGGAATCTGAGTGTTATAGGAAAAACTGGTCAGAAGTATGTAAAATAAGAATTGTATTTTTCCCATTACTAACACCTTGTTTTTAATCACTCTCTGAAGCCAAAATGGTTATTAGTTACCCCCAACACTGGATATATGTGTGCAAGTTCAATTTCGCTAAGTAGATTAGAGCATGGGGGCATATTCACGTTTTCTTGCCAGACCATTTTGTCTTTTCCTTCCTTTTTATAATCAGTTCTTAAGATTTATATTTCTAAGATGCTTTATAGTTTGTGTTACATCTCCCACAATGCATTATTTAGCTCCAGTTTATAAATGCAGAAACATGCAGTTTTTAGTTTGGTTCATTTTTTGCAAAGTAATTTAAAAAGTCAGTGCCAGCAGTTAGAAAATAAAGAAAACAATTCCATTTACATTAGCATCAAAAAGAATGAAATATTTAGGAATAAATTTAACAGAAGTATAATGTCTGTACTCGGAAAACCATAAAACATTGTTGGAACAAATTAAAGAAGACCTGGATAAATGGAAAGGCTTCCCATGTTTCATCTATTGAAAAACTTAATATTGTTAAGATACTTCTTAAATTGATTTACATCTTCAGTGAAATCCCAGCTGCCTATTTTTTTTGCAAAAATTGGCAAGCTAATCCTCAACTTCCTGTGGAAATGCAGCGTGCCCTAAATAGCCAAAGTGATTCTGAAAAAGAGCAACACTGGGAGAGTTGAACATCCTGATTTCAAAGCTTATTATAAAGCTACAGTAATCAAAACAGACTGGCATTGGCATAACGATTGACCTATAAGTTATTGCAGACATGTTTTGTGTCTGGGACTTTGAGTTATCCTAGATTGTTAACACTAGCCTGCTCTAGACTTTATTTTTAAGAATTTATTAAAGTTTAGGTGATATCTTCTTGTCTGCTTGTGTGGTAGTCACTCTTGTGGTCTGCCAAAGGCAAAACAGTTTATGTACTCTTTTTTTTTTTTTTTTTGGAGGGCATCATCATTCTATGGATTTTAGTTTCCTTGGTTGTCTTGCAAACTCAGCTCTCTGGTGAACTAAACAAAATTATGACTTTATAGATCAATTGGTCTTTTTCTTTTTTTAAGGTGCAGAGTGAAACTAATATGGTGGTGCTTGGCACATAGTCAATTTAGCACTCAGTTAAAGTGGGTCGAATTCATTGAGTATTTATGTACCAAGTGCTTACTACATCTCGTTATTCCACACACTTACCCATGAGGTGTAGGTACTATTATTCCCGCCTTTTAGATGTGAAATTGTGGCTTGGTGAAGAAAAGGAACTAGAGGCACAGGAATACATAAAACTTTTATTGGTATTACTCAAGTCATGTCCTTCTCCCCCCAATAAAACTCTTGAATCCATTTTTCAGCTTCTCCAAGGATGGAGATAAATCCTTAGCATTGTGAGTTCCCACTTTTCTCATCTGATGGGGAAAAAAGCACAGTATTAAAAGAGAGAAAGTGTGAAGGAACCTAGCTGCACTTTTTTGATTATCACAGAGAGAGGATTCCATAAGCATAGGGTGGCTTTGAGTGGTCAGTAACAGCATCTGGGTTTAACAGGTAAACGACATTAACTGTCATGCCTTTGCTCACACTTTCCCCTTTCCCTTTGCCTTTCTCATGCTTGCAGCATGAAGTCGTTAATTGCCTTCAGTTTTTTAATGGGATGGTAGAATTTTAAGTATTTCTTATTACTTCATTAGTTTCTTAACTAGCCTGCTGTTGGAAATCCTTTAAGGTATAGGTCTCATGCTAGGGACGTTAAGTATAATTACTTGTGCCAATTATATTTGTCTTAATAAATTCCTTTGTAAGCTGTCTTCTCACCCTTGAATACATTCAACAGAAAGTGTAGTGAAGCCCTTTTTGGATTTTTTTTTTTTAACGTTTTGCTTTTTCTTCACTTTCAGTTAGAAAACTATGATAGGAGCCTGGTCAATAAGCTCAGTTAAAACAAATATTATTAATTCATCTCTTCAGCTGTTGAGTGAGACTCAGTTTCTAAGATGTGCCATTTGTAACTCCATTAGTCTTTATTTTCTCACATGCTGGTTGATAAAAAGCAAGTTAAGCTTCATGCATTGCCTGTCTGCTGGGATTTCAACACCTTTTAAAGCATTCCACATGTATAATATAGATTGAATGATAAACCCCTGGTCATTACTGTTTCTATGAATGGAATTAATACAAAGAAAATGCCAAAGGCTAAGAAATGGAAACATGGAGACAAGGAGGAGGAGGATTGTTATATACAGGGAGAGATTTGATAATGCCCAGGTTTAATGTAACAGTCGCTTATGTGCTTCCTCCTCCCTAGTTATCAGGGAATATGAAGAGCAGGGAAAGTATCCAGGAACCTCGATTTGATTATTACAACCATGAAGTTCCTGATATTGACCTCAGTGATTGCGAATTCCCACATGTCATTGAAATTTATGACTTCCCCCAAGAATTTCGTACTGAAGACCTTCTTCGGGTTTTCTGCAGTTATCAGTAAGTATGCAAATGGTTGCAGATATTAGGGAAGGTGGGATGATGAAATTTAAAAAATATATATTTTCTGAAAAGCCATCTTGTTTTTCATATTCACTATTATTTTAGCATCAGATTGGTTTATTGTCTTTTCTAGGGTTGTTAGAAATATTTTGTATCAAACTACTGTTCTAAGTTCCTCAAAAATGCTAGATAATCTTTCTAGACCCCATTTTAACATTTAGCAGCATCTGTGATGGCTTCATGGTGCTTTTAGTTCACTTATATTTATTGTAATTATTAATATATTTACATGTATTATCAGATTGCCTGCCATGTTTTTGTGTGTGTTTACTTGTCACATGTTTTTCTCTTCTTTCTTGCCTTCTTTTGGATTGTTTAGGTTTTTTTCTTTTGTTTTTTCCTCATTTTTTTGAAGTGATACTGTGTTTCTATTCTTTGGTTCTTACTCTAGATATTACAGATTACATGCTTAACTATCAATGGGTAAAGTTAATATTGTTACCCTCTTTAATAGATACATAATGGCTTTTAATTCCATTTCTCACCTTTCCCCCATGTATATGCTATTGTGATTATTTATTTTTTGTTTTTTATCTTTAAATTTCATTTGATGTTATTGTTTTATATATTCAGTGTTCAGATTTACTTGTGTCTCACACATCCCATCTGAAAGCATTACTTCTCCTGCAAAGGGCATATTGTTTAGCATTTAACTTGGTGACTGACAGTCTGCTTGTAGCAAACTCAAATTTTTGTGTTTTTTTTAAATGACTTTTTAGGCTTTATTCTTGAAATATATTTTTGCTGGGTATAGAATTCTAGGTTGTCAGTTACTTTTCTCAGAATCTTAAAGATAGTATTCTACTGCCTGGCTTCTGGCTTCCTCTATGGATGATGAGTCAGCTGACAATCTAACAGCTGTCATTTCTGAATATATTTTGTCTTTCCTATTTGGATGCTTTTTTTAAAAAATAAGAAAGGATTTAGTGAGAGTACAGGAAAGCTCCCGCAGTGGGAGGGGACCTGAAGTGGTTGCCCTGGATGCTCTTAAGGATTCCTACCTGTCTTTGGTATTCTACATCTTCACTGTGTTGTGGGCTTTGTGGCTTTGGGCTTCTTAAAATCAGTGGGACAGTGTTTTTCATTGATTTCTGGAGAACTCTGACACCTTATCTCTTCAGATATTGCCTCTGCCCTATCTCTCTGTCTCTCTTTCACCTCCTTTAAGATGTCTGTTAGATGTGTATTAGACCTTCTCATGTAACCCTCATGTTACCTCTCTTTCATATATTTACTCTCTTTGTCTCTGTCACATTCTGAATAATTTCTTTAGTTCTGGCGTTCAGATTTTTTTCTTCAGCTGTGCTTAATTACTGTTAAAATTGTGTTTCATTATGCTGTTTTTCAAAGTTCTCTGCTTTTTCAAATTTTCACGGTCGTTTTTTACAGTAGTCTATTGTGAGATAAAACTTCAATTTAATATTTAATTAATGCATATCTTGAAATTGTAAGGTTTGACATAGATTAGGGCATAGTCCCTAACTTCTTCTTAAAGGATTGGATAGTAAACATTTTAGACAACTCTGCAATTGTTTCACAAAAGCAGCCATAGATAATACATGAACGAATGAGGTGACTGTAAAATAAAACTTTGTTTAAAAACAAGTGTTCTGTTTTTATGTAAAGCTCTAGAACAGACAAAACTAGCTAGCAGGTATGTACTTGTTTAATCAGTTTAACTTGATTGAGGGAGACTATCAGCTCTGTATCTGAAAGAATAAGTGGTTAGATCATGGAGTTCAGTTAATTTCTGTCATAATCTTTAATAAATAGTATAGATCAGTCAGTCTAATTCATTGCAGTTTTGTTAAGACCCAGTATCAGAGCCTGTTCAATATAAATTCATAATAGGTTTAAAAATAGTCAGATTAAATCCCAAATTAGAACTACCTTAGATTGTCATTAATAATGACAGTTCTTAAAAACAAGGATCATTTTGTTGATGTCTAGAATTTCCTTAAGATTACATAATTCTTATGAATTATTTACTTCCTTTCGCTTTATTTCATCCTGATCTTACCTGCAAGACTATTTTTCTATCCAATTCAAAAACATTCCCCCGAAGAAAAGAGTTTAAAAGGATTATGAAATTCCAGGGTTGAAAAGGTCCTCCAAAACACATCTAGGTCTTTCCCTTCCTCTTTGTAACTGTCTTGTGGAATAGACTGCTACTGTTGAACTTTTTCAGTCTCCAATCCCTGTAGTTATTTTATGCCATGGTTAAATTTTCCCTTCTATAGGAAATTCTCTGACCTTCAAAGCCTACTTTGTTTTTTTCTCAAAGGATTTTTTTTCTTGACTGATTGTTAAAGAGCAGGGATATTTTAGCAGTTGTCTTTTTTTTTCTGTATAGTGATTATAAAAATTTTTGAATGACCATGGTGCAAAAGCCTATAATAATGTCTGTAAGTCAAGTAACAGCGTCAACTTCGTGTTTTAATCACCTTCGTCAATATTAATAATCTTCCTGATGAACGTTGCTATTAATAATAAGAATAATGACACCGTTCTATTTCGATCCTCACTGTGTGCTCAATGCCACGTTCTTGTCGTGGATGGCCTCGTTTCCGTTTTCACAACATCTCTGAAAGCAAGATGCTATGCCCGTTTCTACAGATGACCGACCTAGCTTCAAGAGAGGTCAGACCTGCCCGCGATCTCAAGGTGGCAGAACCTTGAGTCCATTTATATCCAATCTCCAAACCCATTCTCTTTCCACTGAACTGTGTTGAGTTCATGAGCAGTTTCAAGCTCCTAGTTGAAAAATATAACTGTTTTCTCATTATCTGGACATTCCTCATGCTTACTGTATAGTTCTTCTCTGGAATAAAGTTTTTCTAGTACTGAAATGTTCATTCTTTTGATTATTTCTAACCTGATCTGATATTTCTCTTATCATGATTTCTTTTATCCTGAATTTTCCTGACTTGCCATCGTTTTCTCCTTCTTTTCCTTTTTTTAACCTCCCTTCTGCAACAAGAAAAGAAAGATGAGCTTCTCTGATTCTAGTTGTCCTTTCTTCCTCATTAACTGACGTCTTAAAATCTGAAGGACATCTTGCAATGTAACCTCTCTTTCCCCACCTCTTTTCCCTCTCCCCTCCTCCCCCTTTGCTTTCTGTCCTTAAGGACCGAGTTTATATTTGCGTTTAAACACAGGTGCCCTTCCCTGCCCGCCTCCTCCTCCTCCATTCTTTTGCCCCTCCTCTGCTTCCTCTTTCCATCTCTTCTTGTTCCCTGCCCTTAAGAACATCTCTTGTAAATAGTGCATTAAATACTCTGACTCCCCAAGGGACTTGTGAGGATTAATTAGTCGCTGTCTATAAAATGGCTGGAACGTAAAATACCCTTGGGTAGTTTTTTATGATGGTATTGTTGCTTTTAAAATTCAGTGGCTTCTTCTGTCCTCCAAGCTGTTTTTTGTGTGTCGTTATCCCCATTCCACCTGTGTGCTCGTTGAGCGTTTCTCTCTATCTCGTGAAATGCTTTATGAGATTCTATTTGTTAGTTGTTTCATAAAAGTAAATTTTATTTCAGGAAATAAACTTGTTTTCTTTGTTGCAGAAAGAAAGGATTTGATATTAAATGGGTGGATGATACACATGCCCTAGGAGTGTTCTCCAGTCCAATTACAGGTATTCACCCCGTGGGTTTCAGTGTTCCTTTCTTACTGTTTATTTTCTCACGCTTCTTTTTCCTATTTCCCTTCTATCTCAGCCAGCTGGCCTTTTATTCAGCTCATGTAGGTAAGAGGCAGAGACGGGTTTTTGAGGCGTGGTACTTTGGAACCATGTGCTCCTTCTCTCCTTTTCCACCTTAATCTGATGGCGCTTGGAGAGCCCGTCAGCTTCTTCCCGGGTTATTTGTGCACATCACTGTCAGGTAGTGTACAAACAGATTGAAGGCAGAGATTTAGGAAGCCAGTGGGACTAAATCTCACAACGTTGGTGATTTTTTTCCCTCAGACAAAGGAGTTTGATGTAGCCCTTTAACCCATCCAATGAGAAATTGTCATATCTATTCTCTGAATTTATAATTGGACCTTCACGTTGTCCTCATGACAGATCTGATGCAGAGGCATTCAGAGAAATTGGAGATGCTGGAATGCTGGTTCCTGTCTGAACCACCTAGAGTATGAGTCTGCAGACCAATTCTGTAAAGGGCCAAATACCGAATGTAGTGATGTTGGCTTTGTGGGGCATACATTCCCTGTCACTACTTAGCTCTGTTGTTGGAGCAAGAAGGCAGCCATGGACAATACAGACAAATGGGCACAGCTCTGTTTCAGTAAAATTTTAGTTACAAAAACAGGAGGTTGACTGGGTTTCGTCATCAGTTTGCTGATTCCTGGTATAAAATATTCACTGCCAAGTTGTTCCTTACAGATTTTCTAGGTTATACCATCTCTTTTGCTTGATTTGGAAAAAAGGCAAAACTTCTAGGGAATACTTAGCTTTTTTTCTTTCTTTGTGTGTCAGGGTCTTATCTCACTCTATCGCCCAGGATGGGGTGCAGTGGCATGATCCCAACTCACTGCAGCCTCGACCTCCTGGGTTCAGGTGATTTTCTGCTTCAGCCTCCTGAGTAGCTGGAACTGCAAGTGAACAGCACCACACCTGGCTAATATTTTTATTTTTATTTTTGTAGAGGTTGTGCTGTGTTGTTCAGGCTGGTCTTGAACTTGTGGGCTCAAGGGGTCCTCCTGCCTTGGCTTCTCAAAGTGCTGGGATCACAGATGTGAGCCACCACACCCAGCCTCTGGGAAATACTTTCTGAGAACTAGCCCTAAATTTTTCTTTGCATCACTTCACTTCATGTCTTCTGCCTCCTTATATGTATTCCTCTTTGCAGCTCGTGATGCACTGGGTATTAAACATACCATGGTGAAGATCCGGCCCTTGTCGCAGGCCACAAGAGCAGCTAAGGCCAAAGCTAGAGCTTATGCTGGTGAGCCCTATAATCGCTGGGGTTTTTTTCTTGTTGATGATGGTGTTATTGTTCTTTCTAGCAGTTTTACAGCATCTAGACTTCGAAAGACATATCACTTTTATTTTTAGTGCTAAAAGAAGTGTGTTTTTAAGGAAAAAAGAAATGGCCATGTTGGAAATACGGCATCTGAGCAGCCTCTTGGAGAGTGTGAGGTGTTGACTGCAAGCAATGCAGCAACCGTAGTTTACCTCTGTGTAGCTGTTTGAGTCACTGTAAAAAATTGTGTTAATGCAGATAGTGAAACCAGGGTTGTTTGTGCTTTGCCATGTTAATTTCCTCTGATCGTCATCTATCAGGCTTGTATTAATTACTGCTGATGCAGCCCTTGTTAGTCTATTTTGTATGTTAATTACTGAGTTAAATCACTTGGAGCCGTAGTGCTCTCTCTTCTTACTCCCTTCTACTCCCTCCCTTTTCTTCATTCAGAGTTCCTCCAGCCAGCAAAGGAGCGTCCTGAGACTTCAGCAGCCCTTGCCAGAAGGTTAGTCATCAGTGCCCTTGGGGTTCAAAGCAGGCAGAGCAAAACAGAACGGGAGGCAGAGCTCAAGAAACTGCAGGAAGCCCGAGGTGAGTTGAAGGGATGGTGTTCCCTGCTCCCTCTAGAGCTCACTCTAAGGCATGTGTTAAAAAAATGGAGATGAATGGAGTCTGTTCCATTTTGTCATTTCCATTTCTTAGAAGCCTCCCAGGTATATAGAAATTTTCATGCCTTGTATTTGGGAGGAAGACGTTTCAGGATCTGTCTGCCTGTTCCACACACCAGGGCATCCTAATCCCTGTTCCTGCTGTTGTTTTCCAAGAGATGGGTTTGGCCTTCTCAGCCCATCTGTGGCTTTTCCTACCAGTTTTGATCTAAAACTCTGAGAAGAAATTTCTTGTGAAGGCATAATAGTCTCCTAGGCAGAAAACCTTATTTGCAGTGGTTTTACTGGACCATAATTGGCATGGTGTTGCCATGATGTTATCACTTGGTTTAGGTCTGAGGTGGAAGACAGAGTAAGGAAAAGTCAGCAGTTGACATTGATGATGCCTGTAGGGGGGTTTTGTCTTTTCAAGACAGGCCTGAGTGGCTCCATTGGAGAACGTCTAGATTCGCCCGTCTTCTGATTCGTTTCTGGTGTCCAAGAGTTCTCAGAAACATATTTCCACCAATCCACAAGCAGCCTTTTTCTTTCCTTATAGTTAGGAGTTGAGGTTAAACTCTGTCTCTCCCCTTTATAGGCTGGTGAATTGTCTGCAAAGGCCTGGGACTCCAGCTTGGCACTTAAGTACCTTTTATCAACCTTTGGGCTTTAGACAGTCTCATTGCCTTGGCCACAATCTATGGAATCTGTGAAGGCAATTTATTCTGAAAATCCCACTTAGCGAAAAGTAACTTCATTTTTCTGTTAAACGAATTGAAGTTTCAAACTCCTTGTTTATTGCTGGTCTAACAAGGCCATTAATACTTTCTGTCCTCTCTGCTTTGGTGATAGCGGGCAGCTTGCGGACTCTCAGCTGCACTGGCCAGATAACCAGTGACAGAGTGTGTCATGGCAGGTGCTAAGTTTCAGAGTTGAGCCCAACTAATTTTTGAAACCTTAATGATTATAATGAGGCAGTTTTGATTTTTTTCCACTACCTTGTTCAAAGTCCTCTTATAGACTACAGAAACAGAAGAAGATTCCTCTAGTATTTATAGATAGCAATAACAGAACTAGACTGAAGAAGAATGTGCAGGAATCTTAGCCCTTTACTAATTGGTTATCTTTCAGAAGAATCATTTCTGTGTGATAAGCAGAGTTATGTCAAAAGACCGAAAGAGTGTGATAACAGTGATGTCTACAAAAGGTGATGAGACTGCTTTGCAGCGTGCCATGCGTCCATGTGGGTCATAAGCACCGCGTCTCTGCAGATACTGCAGCAGTTGTTTTGCATGGACGTCATCTGAGCATTCCTGTCTTTCTCTCTAGGTACATCAGCAGGCAGCTCCACTTGAAGTATTTGTTTTCCGTGTCTAGCTGTACAAAGGGCATTTCAGTGGTGCAATTAACAATGAGACTGTTGGCGAGGGAGTATCCTGTTACTTTTCTAAAGAAGGCCTTTTTTTGTGAGTAGACACCCACTGTGATAAGTTTCCCCTACCTGCTGGTGCCGAGGCCGTATGTATCATAGGGGACTCTGCCTTTACTGCACTCCAGAGTGCTCCCATTTTTCATATCAGAGAAAACGCCTCTGGAGAGTTTCCTGAGGTATCTCTTTCTGGCATCTTTCTGTATTGAGCAGATACTCATGTACTTGCCTGCACAGAGCCCCAGGCTTCTCACTTGTGGGGGAAAAGGTACTATTTAGGTACTAAGCATAAGGGACAATTTTTTTCCCCAACTCTTTTTCTCTTCTACTGGAGGAAGGATCAGTACAGCATAGTTGATGACATTATAGCCTGTGGGATCAGATTTCCTGGGTCCACGTCTTAGCCCTGTCATTTACTAGCCGTGTGACCTTGGGCAAATACTCCTTGGAGGCCTCTGTTTTCTCATCCATAAAATGGAAGTCAAGTGAGATAAGCCATGAAAGTCATCTTCAAACACCATAGAAGCGCTCTTACTCCTGTTTCTGTCGGCCTATAATGAATTTATGATAAGCATTAGCTGCTGCTGTTTTTCTTAATTGCAGTATGACTATATAGTGAATCCAGCACAAATTCCAGTGCATACTTTCTGTCATTACTCTGTGTCTATTAAGATTCCGTTAATACTCTTTCAGCTCCATGGCATTCATTGAGCACCTGCCCTGTGCAAAGCATCATGCTCCGTATTTAGGAGAATTTGTGAGATGACGAGATTTTGTTCTTCTCCTTAAGACTTAAATCTAGTAGGGATATCTGCCTTGGGGAGGAAGAAAAAATATGTACCTCTTGTAGCTATTCTAAGTAGTTGTTTCTTCTTTAATTTCAGTTCTGGAGCTTTTAAAACTTAAAATCATAAAAAGGTTTTTGTTGATTAAAAGAACTGGAAGGGAATTCCAGGCAGTCAATGCGTTATGGTAACTCTGTGATGGATGATATTATCTTGAGTGTAGAGCTGATCCAGAGAAGTTATGTAAGTGGCCTAAGATCACCCAGCTGGTAATTTGAGAGGAGACATTTGAATCTAGGCCTCTCTAATGAAATCCCATGCTCTTTCTATCATACTGTAATGCCTCTTGAAGGACTTTTGGGGTAATTGACCTTTTTTCCCAGGGAGGGGAGGGGGAAATATATGTAAAATTTTTGTTAAACCTTCAGAGAATGAAACATGACAAGTTTCTTTTTTTCCTTGTACCAATGGTTAGCAGCCTTTCACTGTGAAAAAATCTTTTTTAGATCTAACTTAAATCTGCATGATAGTTTAAACCAGTTTCCTTTTCTTTTCTCCTTGGTAGAAATAGCATCTGGATACCATTCTGTTCTAACAACATCTAGCTACAAAGATCAAGGGCAGATGGTTGAGGAGTGAGGGGATCTGGGCTCTCATGGAGCTGTTGTCATTAACTAAGCTGTGTTGGCTGTGTGGCCGTGGGCATGTCAGTAGTATCTCTCTGTGCCCCAGTTTTTTTTTTGTTTTTTTTGAGTTGGAGTCTCACTCTGTCGCCCAGACTGTGGTGCAGTGGCCGCTCCCGGCCACTGCAGCCTCGACCTGCTGGGCTCTGGCGATCCTTCCGCCTCAGCTTTCCAGTAGCTGGAACTAAAGGCGCGTGCTACCACACCCGGCTGATTTTTTTATTTATTGTAGAGATGAGGTCTCGCCAAGTTGCCCAGGCGGGTCTCGAACCCGCGGGCTCAGGCAATCCACTCACCTCAGCCTCCCAAAGGCGCGGGATTACAGGCTGAGCCACCGAGCCCAGCTATGTGCCCCAGTTTTTAACAAGTGAGCATAATGCTCAGCCTACCTAGTTAAGGGGAATTTTTTGAGCACAGTCTAAGTTAGCGTGTGTAAAAGTGTTGGAAAGGCGCTTTACACATTCAGGACACTGTTCTTCATGTGGCTGCTGGGAGTTGAGAGCTGGGAGTGGCAGATCCGTGCCGTGTGCTGCTGCTCCCATCCGCCACCCATGGTGGGTGCTTCTCAGTCATGACATTCTTCCTTGGGGAGTTCGGACACGACCACTGTCAGTTGATTGGAATTAGCGTGGGAACTGAAATCTATTTTATCTTTTATTTTTATTTTTTTGAGGTGAGGTCTCACTCTATACTCTGCTGGAGTACAGTGGCGTGATCATGGTTCACTGCACCCTTGACCTTCTGGGCTCAGGTGATCCTCCTGCCTTAGCCTTCCAAGTAGCAGGGATTACAGGCATGCACCACCACCCCCAGCTAATTTTTTAAGTTTTTTTATAGAGATGAGGTCTCACTACGTTGCCCAAGTCTGGGCTCGAACTCTTGGACTCAAGCATTCCTCCTACCTCAGCCTCCCAAAGTGCTGAGATTATAGTTACGAACTATCATGCCTGGCCGGAAATTGAAGTTTATATACCGTTCTGATACAGGTACTTTCATTATGTATTCAAATACTATGTAGTAAATTTTCCAGCCTTCCTTTCTCCTACTTGAGTTCTGTTGTCTGGCACAGAGCATGGGATATAAAGATACTCAACACTTGTTCATTGACTGAATACAAAAATTATACTGGCTACTTTAATTTTTCTTCATAAATCTTATTCATGACTCCACTCTGAACACTTTCTAAATCCTCTGTGTTTTTCTTAATGAAACTAAGGAGTTGAATACTGCATATGAAACCCTCCTTTTAGAATTTGTGATTTTGGCTTTTAAGTGCTTTTCCGCTAGATTGTTCACCCTACTTTGATCTTACTTTTTAAATGAGAGTTCTCTGCCTTAGCCCTTAAAAAGGAGATTCAGAAATCAAAGCTACTCTTGGAAGAATTAAGAAGGAAGTACCCCAGTCATTTCAAGGAAATTATGTTGCGTATGTCAGGAGGAAGGTAGCTTTAGTAAACAGACTCTCAACATGCAGAAAGTGTCTTTTAGTCCAGCCCCATCTATCACAGATCAGATCTGCACTAAACGTGGGAAATGAAACACAGATCACGGAGTGCTTTTTATTTGATTTAATCATGTGTTTTAAACCAGTGATGCATACGAAATGATAAAACCACATTTTAAAGACCAAACTTCGAAATACGTGTAAAATGTTCCCATGTTCCACTTATCCAAATACTTGATTCCCACCTGAAATTGGAGATGGATATCATTACCTCTCAGAATAAGCTAAACCTTCATTTTTTTTGAGTTGGAGTCTCATTCTGTTGCCCAGACTGGAGTGCAGTGGCACGCTCCCAGCCACCGCAGCCTCGACCTGCTGGGCTCCGGTGATCCTTCTGCCTCAGCCTTCCAAGTAGCCGGAACTACAGGCACATGCTACCACGCCCGGCTAATTTTTGACTTATTGTAGAAACGAGGTCTCGCCAAGTTGCCCTTGTGGGTCTCGACCCCGCGGTCTCAGACAATCCCTTGCCTCGGTCTCCCAAAGTGCAGGGATTATAGGCTGAGTCACCGAGCCCGGCAACCTTCTCATTTTTAAAGCCTACTATAATTTTATTTTATAATTCATCTTATTTTACTCTTGGAGGTAGGTGATTAATTGGTTCTAAAAGGCCGTCTTTGGGTCATAGGCCTGAAAGGCAGAGTAAGTAAATAGTAATGTATTCACCTAGTTTGATTAATTAAATCACTAAGAACTTAAACTCATCTGTAAGACTTACCTGCAGTAAAGTAAACTGAATGACAGTTCCTACTTTCTGAAACCCTTTTGGGGCTCTCCATTATCTGGGGTAATGTGGTATTACTGACTCATAACCTCGGTCTTAGGCTGTTTTCTTGGCCTCCTTTCTCCCCAATGTCTGGAGTTACCTCCATTTCTCACCACACTTTCATTTTGGTGTGATTTTTCTTTGTTTTCTTTGAGATGAAACATTTACCCATCTTTTTGGTGTCAGTTGCTGTTTTATAAACTTCCTTTTCCTCAATCAGAGATGAAAATGTCAACCAAGGACTAAATGACCAGGTCACCAGCTGTTGCTAAATAAATATTAGGTGGCTCCTGTGTTGACATTTCATACACTGATCACCATTCTGTTCTCCAGAGTTAAATGCCCCACTCATATGGTCTGGACTGTGTTTTCCCAGTATATTGATGATTATGTAAATACTCAGTAAACTTAAGATCTAGAAGCCTTGCTAAAATTAAGAGGATAACTTCTCCTTGAAGTTATCTCCTCCATGAAAGAAGGCGATTACATTCATTTGACCAGACATATTCTTCACAAAGCATGTGGACTATTACTCTGTAGGTGGCTACAGGTGGATTTTGAGATTGTTTTTCTTAGGTGTGGCAGTACATTCTGAAGTAAATTTACATCCCTCTTCTCTAGTAAAACAAAACAAAACAAAACAAAACAATGAAGTGGCCCTTTTTCAGTCTTCAAAACTTTTTGTTCCCTTAGTAAGAAGTGGTGACTGACCGCACTGTGATTTCAATCAACTCTTTTAATGTAGTTGTTTCTCTTGATTATTTATTATCCTGGAGAATGAAAGTCTTCAGGGGCATCTTATATAAGCGTGTTGGGTTAATCACTTCATGCTTGATTTTCTGGTCTTCCTTAGTGCCTTGCCCTTATGGCTGTTGGGCTTCCTCTTTCCTTACTTGACATAGTGAGTTGTTGGAAGTAGAGTTCATGGGGGCTTTCTTTCGTGCACTTCATCAGTTAATAACTGCTTTCCTTTCTCTCTTCTTATTTTGTAGGTTAGGAAAAATAGTTGATTTAGAAGTCGATGAGAGAGAAAAGGTTGATCCACCTCTCCAAGATGGAAAGGGGGCCAGAGCTTAAAGAAAGTGTGGCTTCCCTTTCTCTTTAATAAAGAGATAGCATGTTTCTTTGTCTTTCTGTCAGTACATTTTTTTCCACATTTATATCCATTTCTTATAGATATTTTTAGATTGCATTTTCAGATGTCAGGAGAGTGGAAAGCTATATTGGTTAAGAATTCAGGCCTGAGTTCCAGGTTCAGGACTTTCACTGACTGTGTAACTTTCGGCAAGTCACTTGGGCTCTCCAACCTTCCGTTTCCTCATCTTCTAAATGAAGACATTCCTTTTAAGTCATATCCTGACCTATATTTCTCATATCCGTGTTCTGTATTTCTAAATTTATGCCTCGTGTTTTCACTATTATTTGTGCTTCTCAATGACTTCCTGCTCTTACTAGATTTTTCATATGGTTTGCCACTAAAATTTACTCATATTTACATAGATTTGGTAATACAGAGCTACAGAGCTTTCATTAGAAAGCACTAGAGTAGGAAATGTTTCAGAATTCTGAGCTCTTCAGATTTTAGAAAGGTAATATGGTGTCTCTCCTCTATTTGTTTCATAACCCCAAAATCAAACACATTGGTATTTCAGCATCATATTAAATGGGATACATAAAAACTATAAACAGCTTTGTATCCTTTTAGGCTAGATTTGCCACCATCAATGTTATGACCCTTTTTTTTAACGGCAACAACTTGGTTGTTAGAACTGTTTTGATTTTGGAACTGGCTTATGTGCCAGTCCTATTTTTCTGCTACTTCTGGATTGATTATTTTGTAACTTGTCATATTACCTTTTTGGTGTAAGTGTTACGTCTCACTGAAAATTTTGAGGTCTACTTTTCTAGTTTCTTCACTTTCCTTATAATCTAGAAACTAGTTTTTGCTGGCTTTCATCCGAGACTGCTTTTGCCTTGAGAGCCCGCCTAACTTCTCTGTGTTTATAAGAATCAAAACCACACTGCCTTCCTCTGAAATCCTGGACTCCTGTAGACAAATCAGTTACCCTTCATGGTGTGTCTTGGAGAATCCCAGCTCAGTTCAGCCCTGCCTTAGTGCCAGGGCACTGTGTTAACCAGCCTTCAGTTGGCAATTTGCTGACCCTCACTCTTTTTGCCTCTCGTAACTTTGCTGCTATATTCCGATAATGCCACAAGATGGTGCCCAAATAGCAGTGAATGTCTCTTTCTTACATTTCCAAGTGTCAGTCAGCTTCATAACCAATGTCTTTGCCCTTAAAGCACAAATATAGTATAGGAATTTTATAAGGCATTCTGCTGATTTGGAAAGATATGTCAGCTAGCAAGTGTTAACTCTCAACTCACCTTGATTTCTGTCATCTCCCTGGTTCATGACTCGCAAAATCTTTACAGGCATTATCAATCTGGAAGGAAGCATTTAGGCTTATCATCTGTGATTTAGGCTTATCACCATTTTATGGTGTCAAGATAAATGATTGGCCATGCAATTAGCACTGCTGTTGTGGCACCTAACGTGCGTGGGCCACCAGACTGTGTGTGTGACCTGCATGGTCTGTATAGGTCTTGGTGAGAGTGTTAAATGGAGAACCAAGCTTCTGTATTAAAAATTGAAGGTAGAGTAACCAGATTTGTGTTGCTTTTGTTTTAGAAATAGTCCTTAGTTTTTCTTCATTATATATTGTCATTTTCCACACTGGGATTGCGTATTCAGATTTCTGGCTCCTACATATGCCTTGGAAGTACTGAAATTTAGTTTGCCTCTGAAATATTTTCCCAGGAAGGTTGCAGAGAGGAGATATGAGTCCAGCCCAGGGCCCCCCATTTCCATTTAAGCAGCAAGGTAGAAGAATACTGGTATATATTCTTGGTCCCTGTTGAAATATTCATAAATATCAGTAAACTGGAAATAATGGGCAGTTATGCTGAGGCACTAAGCAGTTGAACACTATAATTAAGATAAATGTGTATTAACAAGACTAGAATCTGGCTTCTGCTAGATTCCAGCTTACACCATATGCTTCTCGTTTCTGTTAGCCTTAGATCTTTCTCTTCTTATTATATGGTAATAAGTCTAAAGACCTTTGGTGTCATTTCCACTTACAAAAGCACTTGGAAAGTTAAAGGTATTAACTCGGGAATCAGGTAAGAGAAACCAGGATGTCTACTTGTCTCATGGTTAAAGTTTGCCTTGTAATTTGGATGAAAGGAAAGTCACTGGTCATGTGAAGTGTACAGCCATGTTTAATTAACACTGCTTTTGTTGACAGAGAGAAAACGGTTGGAAGCCAAGCAACGGGAAGACATCTGGGAAGGCAGAGACCAGTCTGCAGTTTGAACGTCACTCAACGAGAGGGATAACTCCAGGAATCAGAACATGTTTCCATAGTCTTCGGGTGAGAAGATCCTTCCAGAGCTCTGTGTGTACATGCAGATGTGCGTGTTAAGGAGACCAGAGCCACCGAGACAAGGACTGACTGGGTGTAGAAAGAAGACAGACTCCTGTCTTCACTGCTAGGTGCTTCACTCCTAGGTGCAGTGCTTTGGAATCTCCCCCACTGTGGTGGGCATGGTAGGAAGGTGTGACTTTCAGGAGTCCTGCGTGGGGCAAGTTTTGTTAGCGGGGTCATGCTTCCAAGACGTTCAAAGCAAACACAGAAAAGAGCCGAGGTTCAGACCTGCAGCGATGGGAGATGCAGGCCCTGCCAGGGCGGGGCATCCTTAGGACCTCACAACACAGAACAGCAGCACTGGGGGAGGGAGGGCTGGGGCAGGAGCAGTTGGTGCAGAGACAGAACAGGTCTGGTGTGCTTGGCACGCAGGGTCTACACTGCGGGTTCTGGAACGCCAGAGCTGGAAACTGCAGCGGATATGGGAACTTAGACTCCAGGGCTTGTCGCGCGCCTGGGGCCGCTCCAGCTGCACAGCAGCCAGGGGCATGCCAGTTTCGTCCTCGTCGGCAGCCGGCGTGGGAGCTAGGTGCCAGCTCCAGTGTCAGCGGTGACTCTGTGTTGTAAGAGAGAGCCATTAAAGCCCATTTTGTGACACACATCACTCTGGCATTTGTCATTTTTGTCATGCCCACAAAGAAACAGGAGCACAGCTCCCTTCTTATCTTCTCTCCTGTAGTGCTGGGCATGGGTTAATGGATCTGTTGCTCGTGTTGACCCCTAGGGAGTAGAGCACTGCTGTCTCTGCCTCAAAGGGAGTGGCATGAGGAAGCGCCCGTCCCCTGTGTGCCCCCACCCACCTCTTTCTTGCCTTTGGCCATCTCTGTCAAATATGACATCCTGTAGAAGACATCTGGCACACAGCATGCTCTTGGTACAATTCTCTCAGCCTGTGCCAAAGGCACTTGGCATGCAGCACCAGCTCGTCGGTTACAGTGACCCGCAGCCAGGATGCAGAACACCTCTGGGCAGCGGGGGCCTTCCTGAAGGACACAGACAGGGCTGAGCCATCGGCTCAGGCTTTCTCCATGTCAGATCTGTGCTCCCAGTGCTTTTGGAGGGCAATTCAGCTCTGGCGGTGGCCCTAGCCCTTACAGTGCTGACGTGGCAAGAGTGTCCTGTGGCACTCCTAGTCGGGGCGGCGGCCTCGTTTTCTTCCGACTCAGTGCCCCTGACCATGATGGATTGTTAGCCTTGCCCAGAACACGGTGGACTGGGGCTCTGTTCGGCCGTTTTCAGATGACACTGGCCTTGGGTCCGAGTCCTGACCCTGCTATCCCTGCCGTTGTTCAGGTCTTGGAGCCCTCACGGCTCCTCGGAGCTGTTTTCTCGTTCCTGGTCGGCTCTGCCAGTGTCTCGTGTTCATGTCCAGCGACTCCATGCCACTTTGGGGGTTAAACACATTGTTCTCTTGCCCTTCTGCTCACTCGTCCTCTATCCAAGCGCCCCTCTCCGCCTTGCAGCTGCAGGACTTGCGCTGTCTTCACGGGACAGACTTCCCTAAGCCAGGCAGGTCTCTTTGCACGTGTGGCTGCATCTGAAAGGAGATGCAGGGAGCTGCAGCCAGACTTCATGCCGAATGGTATACCTCTGAGGCATGCCTTTACTGTTTTGAGTCTTCAAGACAAAGAGTGACCCTTGGCGGTGAAAAAGAGATGACCGCTGCTCTCACTTGCCTGAGAGGGGGCTTCTCCTTTCTGGACCGTGCTTTAGCTTTTAAGGGCGTGGCTGATGGTAACATATGGCCCCCATGTTATTACCCAGTTCTCTTGTAGCTCTCATACTCTCAAGAAGCTACTTGGGTTCTCATTCTAATGCTGTCTCCCCAGCAGCCTATCCTTTTTTTCAGCCGACCGTCAGCCACCTCTGACTTTCAGATTTAGCCACATAACCAGCCTAGAGAAAGGATTTTTCTTTTTAGCCAACACTGAAAACGACAGAGTGCTGCTGCGGCTTCTACCATCAGTAGAGAATGTGCTTCTTAATTCTTGTCACCCCAGTAGTTGGAACTGATGTGTACTAGCTAGAGGTAAGACAAGGTCCTGCTGGTGGCCCATTACAGACTCTCTCCAGCGTGTCCAGATGGAGGCGAAATCCTTGGCCGCGTCTAAACCATGCCTCCCAAGCAAGGTTAGTTGGAGAGCCCCAGGCAGCTGCCATGGCTCCTTTGCTAGATAGCCCAGAAGACAGCTCATGCGCTCTGCCACGTGTGTATGTTGGACATCTAAACCCCAGGATTACCTGGAATTTAGTAGAAAGGTACATTCCCCATGAGTTCTGATACTCTTCATAGAAAGTCTTTGTAGAATAAAGGTATATGAGGCTTCTGAAGCGTAAGCCGGGGCTCTTAGCAGTTTAGTTTCTCTGAAGCCGAAGTATGCCGAGGTGAACGTCTTCTGACGTTTTGGGTTCTGTCTGGAATTTGGTGGTTGGTATTCTGTTGACATTCCTCATCTAGTTACAAGTCATGCCAGCCACCAGTCTTCCCATGTCCTTCCCTTTCAACTCAGAGGTGGAACAGCACAGCCCTTGTCTAGCTTTTCCAAGAATGAGCACTGGCTGCTCCTATCAAACATGTGATGTGGGCAGCGAGACGGAGCCAGAGCCCGTGGCCGGCTGCCTGGCCTGCTTTCCCGGGCCCTGCTGGAAACTAGAGCCGGCGAGAGGCTGTGGGTAACCTCCCTGCCTGGACCTGGTCGTCAGCACCCCCCCACCCCGCCCCGCTCCCCGCTCGCTGCACATTCCTTCACAGACCATTAGCTGCATGTGTGAGCATAATGTCGTTACTGTTTGGGGGATGCTTGCTGGGTCCAACAGGAAATCAGTCCTTCCCTTGTTTACCTCAACGGCCAGGCCAAAATCTAATGCTCCTTCCGCCCGATGAAGAAGAGGAGGGAGCTCAGGGGAGAAGGTCAGGGAGAGGAAGAAAGTGCTTTTTCGTATTCATGGAGGTGCCCCAGAACATGTCCCCTCTGCCTCCCCAGGGAGGGGGCAGCAGGGAGAACTGCTGTAGGTCTGCTCCGTCTGCTGCCATTTATTCTGGCTCTGCAGCCTTGGTGACCAGATTTTACAGTCTGCAGACTTGACCTTCTTGCCCTAGCCCTCATCCCTTAACCTTTCCCACCCGTGTTTCAGCACCGAGCCTGAGGAGGGCGGTTGGGAAGTGGACAGTCAGCTCATCTCTAATAGAGAACTGTAGCGGGACTGCTGGGCATGGTGTGTGTGCCCCGTGTGTGCTGGTCCCTGGCTCCGGGGAGTGAGTGTGCCGGGAAGCGAGGGTAATCACGGCAGAGCGCGTCTTGGCAGCAGTCCACAATGAGCAACCTTTATTGGCATTAGGGGGTCAGGGTGTAAGGATCACCACGTCACACGTCTCGGTGGAAAAGATCAAGAACTGTGCCAGGAAGGCCCCGGGCTTTCACACTCCCTGAGCAAGAGCGCCTCCAGCCACATCACGCAGGGGTAGCAGGCGGCCTTGGCCAGGTTCTGTTCTTAACTGAATGTCCCCTTCTGATTTCTTCTGGCCCTCATTCTACCAGGCCTGTCTTCCTATTTCTATAGAGATGAGTGGCTTGGTTGACCGATGTTCTTTCCATGACAGAAATGTAACCTATGTAGAGTTCACGCTAGACACTTGGCTGAGACCTGAAACGGAGGCCAGTCCTGAGACGCGTGGTGACCCTGAGGGAAACTGGATCGCCTGCCAGGTAAGGGGCACGTGTCTCTTGTGTGGCAGAGGCCCCGGCAGGAGCTGGGTCCGTATTACCTCAGCATCCTTCTGCTTGGCCCACTCCTGCCACTCTACAGGAAGGCCCCATCCAGCCACTTCTGCAAGACTTGCACCTTCCCAAGCATTCCGTAATGGCAGTGTTGGCCCATCAGGTGATCAGGGGTGCTGAGGCCCCAGCCTCCAGGGGTGTCAGAAACACCTAGGTGTGCGGGAGGATGAAAGTAAGGATGCTAGGGAACAGACTCAGAGCAGAGTGAGAAAGGTGAGTTCCAAGTGAGGGCAGAAGCAGCCAGGGACTGAACCCACCAGATTCTCTTGTCACTTGTGACTTGGACACAAGTTGTGTTGCTTTGAGCTCTAGCAGAGAGCTAACCCCACCTGCCGTGTGGTTGGAGCCTCTCTACTCCTCCAGGACATTTGCGAGGCACCACTTAGACCGGGCACTGGGCCAGAGTCCGTCCCTAAGGAATGGAGAGCTCCCGAACCCAGGCAAAATCCAGGAGAGAACCGGGTCTCCTCATCCGAACAGGCCTGGAGGCCATACTCCAGGCCCACAGGCCCCAGGGGACAGGCCGGGCGCCAGCCTGAGGGAGCAGTGCCCCCTGGGTGGGCGATCTTGCCGTTAAAAGGCTTCCTGAGCAGGTTCTTGGTACCCCGGGGCACTGGCCCACTTCCTCAGAGTCGGGGCGCGGAGGGCACGGCTCTGATGGGCCGAGGTATCTGGTGTATGGGCAGCAGCCAGGAGTGCAGAGGCAGCTTCAGATGAGATTGTTTCTGAGGCGCTCTTCCTGCTCCAGGGCGAGCTCCGCGCTGGCTGGGTACGAATCCCCTGCGGGCCAAAGGAGAGCAGGTCAGGCACCAGCCCTACCGAGGTCTCACCCCGCCCTGACAGCTTTGTGCATGCAGGTCATCTGCCCCGCTCGGCCTTGTCCTCAGGTCAGTCTGGGGCACAGGCACCAGTCGCTCTATGGAAACAGGCCCCGGACAGGCATGTGGTCTCAGGGCCATCCGGAAGAACAAGGCAGTTGAGAGGAGAGGGTGGTGCTGGGTTTTCTCCTTTGCGCAACCCTCCCCACCCCCGACTCACTCTCTACCCTTTACCACGTAGGTACCCTGGGAAACTGACCCCTAGAGATGACATCACTCGGGTTTCTGGTTGAGTTAGGTCAGTGGGCAGCGGGAGGTAGGAGGGAAAAGAAGGGCGGCCAGGCATTTCTCTCCTGCTCTGGCCCTGCAGTTCTGCCGCGAGGGTCTAGGGCTCCCATTCCAGCCAGTCACCCTCCTCCTGCTCGAGCTTTTACCTGCTCCAGGACCGCCCTGCCCCTTGAGGCCTAAAGCAGGTAGCAGCTGTCCACTCTTCTCAACCCTGGATATCGGCATTCCTCGCTTCCTTAGTCCTTGCACACCTGTACACAGCCCTTTCACTAAAGAGCCTGGTGTGCTTTCTACTCTCTACAGGGACCCTGCCGGGCCTCTGCATCCTCTTCCTGGCCCTCCTCACTGGCCTGGATCCCCTGCAGCCTCCTCCCGCGTCGTGGAGGGTCCGCCGTCCCCGCGTGCAGCCTCGGATCCCAATTCCCGAGCCTCTCATCTTCCTGCCTCACGGAACAGCAGCACAGTCTGCTGAGTCACACAGATCTGAACCCTTCCTTCCTCTGTTGCCAGAGCTATTTTTTGAAAACATAAGTGATCTTTTGCTTCCTTGACTGAAACCTGTCGGTTCCCAGAAGCCCACGGGATAAAGTCCACTCTCAGAACTATCGTAGCCCTCCCTGCCTAGGACTTTAGTCCTTAGTAGGTTTGAAGTGCACCGCTGCATTGTCCAAAAGAGAAAACTGCACAGCTAAGGATTCCCTCACCGTCTTCCAGCTCGAAAGCGGTGGGATTGGCTTGGAACCCAGGGGAGCCCCTGGAGCTCAGCCCTGTGCACTTCCTCCTCCTCGGACTGCTGCCCCTCCTCTGAAGCCCGGGTCCCGCGTCACCTCTTCTGTGCAGCCTCCCCGGCCCCAGCCGCTGGTCGTCCTCTGCCTGCTCAGCTCTTACTCCCTGCCTGGGTGGAGTACTCAGTAGTCCTGGGGCTGCAGCAGGCGTGCAAGGCCTTCTTGGTCCTGGACTCCGGGTCTCACACTGGTGTTCCCAGTGTCCGGCACCGTGTCCAGGCAGTAGGCCCTCACCCATGCATGTCACCTGCGTGGACAATGCTGCCCGCCCCCATACACAAGCTGTGCACAGCAATACAGGCTCATTTTACACTTGAAGATCAAGGGTGTCTTTACTGACACGTGCAGCAACTACCTCCTCTCTCTGCCCCTGCTGGGTCATGCTACTTCCTTCGATGTTATCAGTCCTGTAAGTGTCCCTGTTGTCCGTGGTCCCCTTCTTACAAGCACCGATCACAGCTGGAGACCGCGACACGGGGCAAGGGGACTTTTGCCTTTGCCTGGGAGGCAGTCAGCATAGGATGGGGGGCACCTGAGAAGGGCCACGCTAAAGAGAAGGGGAAAAGATCCTGACGTGGCTTGTGACAGGAAGGGCTCTAGGACAGACTGGAAAATATGTTTACCAACAGCCTGACGTGCCAACAGGGAGGGAGGAGGAGGAGCGGCTGGGCGATGCTGGCGGTCTGAGTCATCCTAGAGATCTGCCCGTGCGGATGGCCAAGAAGTTCGCCCCGGTCCATCCCTGGCCTACACGCACACACCACACACACTCCCACTCACACACACCACTCGCGGAGGCGGGGTGACTTAGCGTCTTCCTGGCCCGCCCGAGCGGCTCACGGTTACCTGTGTGGCAGTTGTGCAGCCAGACCCGGTGCCCATCATACTTGCAGCGGCACTGCATCATGTTGTTGGAGAAATCTGACTCTGCCACCTCGTATTTGGGGTTCACAACCACCTGGGGCGAGAGGGGCCGACGGGACCTGGGTGACTGGGTCTCTGAGTCCCTTACAGCTCGTGTATTTTACAAAGCGTGTCTCTACTCTTGGCTTCATTCATCCTAAGTCACCCCAGGAGGGAAGCATTGCAGATGGGGACTGGGAGGTCACATCTGCAGAGTTGGGACTTGCCCAGAGTTCAGAGTCAAGACTCAAGCCCGGGTCCTTGGGACCCAGCAACACGGCTCCTTCAGGTGACTGGCTTGTCAGAAGCTGTGAGCTCGCTCCTTGTGCCGTCAGGGAAAGCCTGGGGTCATCTGGAGTTGCAAGAGGCTGTGTGGGAGTCCCCCAGCTCTCACCTGGAAGATGTAGTCCCCGGGGCCCACGTCTGTGATGTCCACCCACTGGCAATCGATGTCGTGCCGGTAGGTGTCCCAGCAGCCTACGGTCACGCCCTGCTCCCCAAAGTTGGCACATGCATAGCGCCGCTGCAGTCCTGGAAGGAAGGGGGCAGACGGGTTTTTAGGCACCACGTCGGGACTCAGGACGAGCACCCTGCTGGGTCTCTCGGACGTCACCATCTCATCCTACTCTGCTTCGCCAGTTCCGAGTCACTGTGCCCGCTTCACCAACCAGGGCCCTGAGGTTCGCCTCAGGCTCTTGGCCGAGATTCTCCTATAGGCGTCCGGCACTGCGGCAAACCACATCGGTGACAAGGAGACCGTTGGGATGCGCTCCTGGACATCTCTTGGGCCAGGAGTGTGGTTAGAAGATTCCAGCCCACTGTGCTAATTCATTTGTCCACCCCTCCCTCCCTCATCCACCCAACCCTCTAAGGACCAGGGTTCCCATGTCGTTCCCAAGGGCTGGGGACTGTGGGTTTGCAGACTGGAATCTGACTGGTCTTGCCCTCGGGGAGCGCAGGAGAGCCGAGCCAGGCCTGCAGCTGGCGTCCCAGAGAGAAAGTGCTTGGTGCCTCAACAGCAGGACTCAGAGGAAGTAAGCCTTCCGCCTGCGATTTCAGAAGGTAAGAAAGGCTCTTTTCTTTTTTTTCTTTTTGAGTTGGAGTCCCACTCCGTCACCCAGGCTGGAGTGCAGTGGCACGCTCACGGCCA
>CAUYQG010079742.1:0-16233 GCA_963574415.1 Tarsius wallacei
TTATTATTTGAGCTGGAGTCTCACTTCACCGCCCAGACTGGAGTGCCATGGTACACTCACAGCCACCCCAGTGTCAACCAGCTGGGCTCCAATGATCCTTCCACCTCAGCCTTCCAAGAAGCCAGAACTACAGGGGCGCTCCACTGCACCCAGCTAATTTTTTTTTTTATTGTAGAGATGAGGTCTTGCCTGGGCTAATCTCAATGCCGTGGGCACAGGCAATCCACTTGCCTTGGCCTCCCAAAGTGCTGGGATTACAGGCTGAGCCACTGAGCCCAGCCGGTGGCAGGCATTTCATTGTTGACAATATGGATTCCTGACCTCCATCCCTACCATGTGCAGCACACTGTATGTGGGGTGGAGGGGGGTTGGGATAGATATTTTATCCTTTTACAGTAGTTTTGGGCCTACTGTATGCTAGGGTCAATCCATGGATCAATCAATCCATGGGTATGATTACAGAGTATTTAATAGGAAGGATTGCCGACATCTGTCTCCTGTGTGCCAAGTACAGTAGCAGTATGTTGACATTTTATGTTGTTAATCATACTAATAGACACTATGTATTTCAGAGGTACGGAGGTGATGGGCACTTTATTATTATTTTTTTAAGTTGGAGTCTCACTCTGTCGCCCAGACTGGAGTGCAGTGGCTGCTCCCGGCCACCGCAGCCTCGACCTGCTGGGCTCCGGTGATCCTTCCGCCTCAATCTTCCGAGTAGCTGGAACTACAGGCGCGCGCTACCACGCCCGGCTGATTTTTTGATTTATTGTAGAGATGAGGTCTCGCTTGCCCAGGCGAGTCTCGAACCCGCGGGCTCAGGCAATCCACTCACCTCAGCCTCCCAAGGTGCGGGATTACAGGCTGAGCCACCGAGCCCGGCTTCTTGAGGTTCTTCTTGTCACTGATCTCATATTTGTTGAGATTATTTTTTTCTTATGAAATAAACCATAGCAGACACACTAAACACTTTTTTTAGTACACTTCACCAATCCTATCACTTTCTGGAGGCAGCCACTATCAGGCAGTTAGTGTTTATAATACTCATGGCTGTTTTAAATGTTTACTGGACATTAAAAAAAAGTTTCCAATAGGCTGATTGCCAGCAAGGTAGCAGATAGAAAGTCTAGAGGAAAGTTTGTTATGGTCATGTCCACAGCAAATGAAAATTTGCCTTCTAAGAGCCTTGGTAAGGTCAGTTGCGGTGGCTCACACCTGTAATCCCAACATTTTGGGGGGCTGAGGCAAGAGGATTGCCTGAGCCCCGGGTTTGAGACCAGCCTGGGAAACTTGGCGGGACCTCATGTCCACAATAAATCAAAACAATTAGCCGAGTGTGGTGGCGCACACCTGCGGTTCCAGCTACTTGGAAGGCTGAGGCAGAAGGATAGCCTGAATCCAGCAGGTCGAGGCTACAGTGGCCATGAGTGTGCCACTGCACTCCAGCCAGGGCATCAGAGTGAGACTCCGACTGAGAAAAAAAAAATCACTTGAATATGGACATACTTATGAAAACTTGCTAGATACTTACATACCAAACACAATCTAGTATAGTTCTGTTCTTGTATGATTTTCTATAAATGACACAAAGGAAATGTGTCCTCTGCACTTCCCTAATCCCCTGCCCCCACCTAACACTGTTTCAGATTTATCCGTGTTGCTACATTGGTTGCCGCCATCACCTCCTGCTGTAACATTGTCTGTATCTGCCACAATGTATCTTTTCTCCAGACATTTAAGTTGTTAGATATGAACAAGATTGCAAGGAACATTTTCCCACACATCTCTGGGTACCTTGCTTTTCTTGAAGACCAGCTTCGCATTTTTTGTAATTCGAACACAAATGTAAGCTCCATATGAGCAGACACAAGGCACATGGTTGATGGAACTTTCACACATACAATCTGCAAGGTCATTGTAGCCAAGTTCAGAGGCACCAGCATCTCTTGCTGGGCCGGCCACCCAAGAGCCCACAGTGCCTGTGGCCTTGGGCACCTCTGATCTCTATCACTGGCCTCCAGTTGTGGGGCCCGGGCCCTGAGACTTGCTGGAAACATCTGGATGACCTTTCCTCTGCCCCGTCTGCATCTTACTCACCATACAGTTCTTCCTGCTTTATCTTTTTGATCATTAAATGAGTTCAAGTGTCTGGTCAGGTTTGAAATGTTGGCAAGAGAGTTAGAAACGCAGGAAGGACTGAAGACTGTTAATCGGCCCCTTTCTTCCCCATGCAGCAATTTTTCTAACAGATGCAATTACATGTTGAGAGCTGTAGAGAACAGAATCTTATGCTTTATTTCTTTATTCATCATTTTACAAATGGGCTTCACTGTAAGAAGGAAATTGCCTTTGTGGTTCAGTTCCTTCGGCTCTGAGCCTCAGTTTTAGTGCCAGCTGCCACTTACCATCTTGTTTCTGGTGGGTGAGAACCAGCCAGGGAGCAAGGTGAAGAAACCAGACCACGCCCACTTAAATTCAATATATTTTTATTCTTTGTAAATACAATGAGTACAACCTTTTAACTTCACAAATCAGTTAATTCACTTTGTACAAGAAAAGTTTTACTCGTCCTATGATAGTCCAAGTGCTGAATTTTTTTTTTCTCCCTTGGGGCTAGTACCTAATAGATCAAAATGTGAAAAGTACAGCAGCTATTTAAAAATGTTTGTCTCTACATTTCCATAAGTATAGAGTCATACCAAAGGAGCAGCGTATGGTGTCGGATGGTGTGTGTTTGTGTGTGTGTGTGTGTGTGTGTGTGTGTGTGTGTGTGTGTGCATTCAAGGCTTTACTAGAAACCAGAGTTTTCTGAAAGGCATTGAAGAGTCTCGGGCTGTCAACAATGGATCAATCGAGAAACCTTTTAGTGCTCGTCTATGGAAGTTCCTTCTGGCATGGCGACTGTGGTCCTGTCCTGCCTGGTGTGACTCCCTGTGCCACTCCGTGGGGACCCTCGTTGCCTTTGGTTTCAGCACTACGTGAATGGGACAGCAATCTACCTCCCTCCACCACGCATCTCCGCTGTATTTGGTTTTGCTGTTTTAGTCATTCCCCCCTCGACCTGTGTTCTTTTAGTAAAGCTCTTCTATGTTTCAGATGTTATCCAACCTGAAGTTCTGGCGAGAATCACATTTTTGTCCACCAATTCCTTTGACAAAGTTGCCTGGCCTATGGTATTTAAAAAAAAGAAGAAGAAGAAGAAGAAGAAGAAAGAAAGAAAGCATAAAAGAAGGAAAAATAACAAAGAAGACAGACAAAAACCAAATCACATGGCCTAAGCTACTTCTCACTTATCAACTCAGTTCTGAAGGCCACTTAATAAGGTATAACAAGTAAAGGGAAACTTTTGATAATACTTTTGATTTAAAACCTAACCATTATTTTTAAAATAAACGCTCCAACATAACATAGTTCTGAAGGCCGCAGTATGTTATACACAGAGCTATGTTTGGTTACCCCATTTTATATGCTAAAAAGGAAAGTGCTACTTGTGTTTCAGCTGTTGATATCAGTCAGCCCGATCTTCCAGGCAAGGGCAGAATGGCAAAGCCTGTGGCAACCCCTGTTCGCCCCTCCCAGGGCACGACGGCAGTGAGCATTCTGTGCGGGTGGTCCATGGCAGCCTCTTTCCTGCCCGCCCACCCTGCCCTGGTGGGAGCAGTGGGTCCTAGCTACTGGGTGTCCTGTGGCAACTGCTTGTTCCTGAAGGCTACCCCTTCCCAGGTTTCTGCTTCCTGAAGGGTGTGTTAGTTGAGGCTTGTTCTCCGTGGGTAGAAGTTCATCTGACACTGTCCCGTCCTGAAAAGTGGGTATTTGGAGAGCTTAGATATCACTGGATTTGTACATATCTGAAAGCAGTCTTGTGATTGGCACGTTGCCAATGGTTTTTTTGAAAAACACTTCTTCTATGGTGGACGGGCTGATGGAACGTAAAGCTGGCAAAAGCAACAGGAGTTTTCCAAAACGACAGGGTTGCGTAGGGTATCTGGAACACAAGAAGTCATGAAAGCAAGGTTAGAGCGCATTGCTAGTGGGATTAATATTTTATAATTTTTTTCTTTTTTGAGTTGGAGTCTCACTCACTCTGTTGCCCAGGCCGGAGTGCAGTGGCACGGTCACAGCTACTGCAGGTTTGACCTGCTGCTCAGGCCATCCTTCCGCCTTAGCCTTCCAAGTAGCTTGGACTATAGGCATGCATCACCATGCCTGGATAATTTTTTAAATTTATTGCAGAGCTAAGGTCTTGCCATTATGCCCAGGCTGGTCTCAAACTCCTGGGCTCAGGCAATCCTCTAGGCTCAGCTTCCCAAAGTGCTGGGATTACAGGTGTGTGCCACTGCTCCCAGCCCCAGTTAAAGTTTTGATTTTTTTTTTTTTTGTAGAGACGAGGTCTTGCCAAGTTGCCTAGGCTGGTCTCAAGTCCCTGGGCTCAGGCAATCCTCTAGCCTCAGCCTCCCAAAGTGCTGGGATTACAGGCATGAACCACCACACCCAACCAAGATTTTATGCATAAACGCACATCATCTCCAGGATCATTTCCTGATTGGGGCCTGTCAAAATAGCATACTATCCTTGCATCAGAGTCCTAGACAGGCCCTGATGTCCCTGTTTTGCTGATAGACTACTTGAGGCATGGAGACTATAAATGATGCTGCCACAATCACATGGAAACTCTCTCTACATTGACAAAGGGGTGGCATTTTGTTTGGAGAAAAAAAAACAATTTTTAAGAAATGAATACTCAGGAGGCTGAGGTGGAAGGATTGTCTGAGCCCAGGGGGTCGAAGCTGTGTAAGCTGTGATCATGCCACTACACTCTAGCCTGGGTGACTGAGTGAGACTCTGACTTGGAAAAATAAAAATAAAAATAAAAGAAACATGATACAAATGTTAAGTTAAATAATGCATTTATAGTTGCCATTGTCAGACTGACATAGTATCGAAGAGGCCAGCCGTAGAATCCCTGTTGTTGAATTCTCAGGCCTCCTTCACAAGGCCAGTTCCCTCAAATAAAATGGCTTCTTTTTCTAAGCAATTCTCCCAATTATTATTCAGGCATTATACTTAGTCCCTCTCAGGAATAATTCCATCCAATTCCAATGCCACCCAACTCTCGTGTCAACGAAATTGGCATATAATTAAAGATGTGAGAAATTGCTTAACAATTTCCTCTCTTGAAGTCCAACATACATCTGTGCTCAGATGTGCAAGTCCCATTTCCTGCTGCCTTAAAATGCCTGTGAGCCACCTCCGCCATGCAGTCCTGAGACTTCTTCAACCAATAGCTGAAATCAGGTATCAAGACACTTTGCAAGGAAGGCTCCCCCCACTGTCACACACACACACAAAAAAACCCCTAAAAGACAAAACTGAGCTTCAAGGATGCATATCTGTGACTAAGCCAGGTTCAACCTAGGGGCTAGAAACCAAGGGACAGCAAAACTCCTTCAAAGGAGTTGGCGGCTGCATTTAACTGCCTGATGACTCTGCCCTGCAGAGATCAGGGGGGCGGCGCTCATGCTTGATTCTTAGTTTTAAGCACACAAGAGGCCCTCTCTTCACCTGACTACAAAGCTTCTAATGCATCAGGCCTCTCAGGACCTCATTTGGCTCTTTCTCTGCCCAGTTTTATGACCACCCATGGACAGGGGCCATCTGACCACATTTAATAATATGGTATGGAGCCAGGTGTGATAGTTCATGCTTGTGAGCCCAGCACTTGGGGAGGCCGAGGTAGAAGGATCACTTGAGGCCAGGAGTTTGAGACCAGTTTAGGTGACATAGTGAGACCTCGTCTCTACAAAAAATAAAAAAATTTAGCTGGGTATGGTGGCACATGCCTATTGTCCCAGCTATTTGGGAGGCTGAGGTGCAAGGATCACCTGAGCCCAGAAGGTTGAGGCCACGGTGAGCTGTGATTGTGCCTCTACACTCCAACCTGGGTGACAGAGTAAGACAAGGACTAAAAAAAAAATGATCTATTATATGTAGAGTCCGTTATGACCCAAAAAGAATAATGATTTGCATGTGTGTGTGTGTGTGTGTGTGTGTGTGTGTGTGTGTGTGTGTGAGAGAGAGAGAGAGAGAGAAAGAGAGAGAGAGAGAGAGAGAGAGAGAATGTGTCTGACTGATGAAAATTATTTTTCACAACAGCTATGCCCCTGACCATTCAGAGCATGAATTACTGGAAGTTGGAAGTTTTCTGTCAGGTTTAAGTATTTGAGTCTGACACAGATCTACGTATTGGTCTTCAGTTATAACATATAGTTGGTAGACCAGGCGTGGTGGTTCACGCTTATAATTCCAGCACTTTGAGAGGCCGAGGTGAGAGGATTGCCTGAGCGCATGGGTTTGATACCAGCATGGGTAACTTGGCGAGACCTCATCTCTACAATAAATAAAAAAATTAGCCGGGTGTTGGTGGCATGTGCCTGTAGTTCCAGCTACTTGGAAGGCTGAGGCAGAAGGATCATCTGAGCCCAGCAGGTTGAGGCTGCGGTGGCTGTGAGCATGCCAATACACTCCAGCCTGGATGACAGAGTGAGACTCTGACTCAAAAAAAACCCCCAAAAAACATACAGTTGGTGTGAAATTCCAATTCCTAGACTTCTCCTCATGTCCTAGATAATTAGAGAAATCACTTACAGAGCTATAACGTACACATAACTCAGTTTCAGTTTGCATGTTAACTATTCAATTTTAGATTTTATTTTTTCTAGACAGGATAGTGCTAGAGGAAATAGTGTTCAATGATTTGAAGGGGATGGGAAATAAGGAATAGTCATTCTTGTCATATGTATGACTCTAGTATAAATATTAAATCTTTTTTTTTTTAAGGTGGCGTCTCACTCTGTCACTCTGTCGCCTAGGTTAGAATGGCACACTCATGGCCACCCCAGCATTGACCTGCTGGGCTCCGACAATCCTTCTGCCTCAACCTTCTAGGCAGCCGGAACTACAGGCGGCACACCACCACATCTGGCTAATTTTTTAAGTATTGTAGAGATGGGGTCTCGCCAATTTGCCTGGGCTGGTCTCGAACCTACGGGTTCAAGCAGTCCACTCACCTCAAACTCCCAAAGTGCTGGGATTACAGGCAGAGCAACAAAGCCCAGCCTAAATATTAAATCTTAACTGTACTTGATATCATGAAATAAGAATTTCATGCCAAAGCAGATGTGTTCTTTCCAAAAATTATACATATATTTTGTTTTGTGGGTGAGGGAGATATAGTGTCCTTGCCATCCATTTCTCTCTCTCTCTCTCTCTCTCTTTAATTTTTAAAATATAGGGATGGATCTCACTATGTTGCCCAGGCTTGTCTTGAACTCCTGGCCTCCAGCGATCCTCCTACCTCAGCCTTCTAAAGTGCTGGAATTACAGGCATGAGTCACTGCACCCAGCTGATTTAGTGTTCTTAATTCCTCAATGGCTCTAAATGTCAAAGTTCAGTTATCGCATGCAGGTTAGTTTTTAGCAAGGAAAAAGCACTCAAATTATGTACTGCTGTTTTATAATCTTGAACAAATACTAAGAGCCGACTCTATATGTTCTGTAATTCAGTGTGGATTTTAAATTTCAAATCATGGCACTTTGATTTGGAAAAACATATATGCCAGGCATGGTGGCAGATACCTATAATCCTAGCACTTTGGGAGGTGAGTGGTGAATTGCCTCTACAATCCTGGCGAGACCTGGTCTCTACAATAAATAAAAAAATTAGCCGGGCATGGTGGTGCATGCCTGTAGTTCCAGCTACTTGGAAAGCCAAGGCGGAAGGATCGCCTTAGCTCAGTAGGTTGAGACTGCAGTGGCCGTGAATGTGCCGCTGCACTCCAGCCTAGGCAGCAGAGTGACACTCCGATTCAAAAACAAAACAAAACAAAAACATGTGAGCTATCACTCAACACAGTTACAATGATATTCCATGGACACTCATTTGAATACTTATTTAGTATTCAAAAGAGGACTTGCGATGGAAATAAGGAAACCCTAACAGAAGTGGTATTACACGAATGGATAGGGTTAACTTGGGTTTTCCCTGACGCCTTAGGTGAGGGGAACATTAACAGGTCTATTCATCTGATGTAGTTATTCCCCTCCACAGTGTCTGTGGCTGACGCTGAGACCTTAGAGTCAGGCTTTCACGGGCCAAGATCATTCTAGATCAATCTAGAGAATAAACAAAAATAACAACTCTATTCTAACCTTGGGTCTACCATGGTCCTAACTTAAGAAGCTAGAGAGGGGCTGGGCACGGTGGCTCAAACCTGTAATCTCAGCACTTTGGGAGACCGAGGTGAGAGGATTGCCTGAGACCTGGGGTTCGAGACCAGCCTGGGCAACTTGGCAAGACCTCGTCTCTACATACATCAAAAAATGGCACATGTCTGTGGTTCCAGCTACTTGGAAGGCTGAGGAGGAAGGATTGTCTGAGTCCAGCAGGTTGGGGCTGCAGTAGCCATGAGCATGCCACTGCACTCTAGCCTGGGTGACAGAGTGAGACTCGGACTCAAAAAAAAAAAAAAAAGAAAGAAAGAAAGAAGAAGAAACTAGACAGGTTCTCTTCCCTCTTCAGAAGCCTGGCTTTTTTTCACTCGAAAATGGAGTCAGAAAATCTCCACCTCTTGGTGAGTTTGCCCAGTGCCGGGCCAGGATGTTTTGTTGGAGTCCCACTGTCTAAGTTTCTACAAATAGCAGAGAACAGTGGGCCCTGCTTGGCCAGAAGTGTCCTAGTGGTTGCTATGACTAAACTCAACAGGCACCAGTCACCAAAGCCAAGCAACAGTTATGGTGGGAAAAGATGGCCTCTCTGGAAAGTTCTCTGGTCCTTCTATTTGGAATTGACACCTGAAGAAAGGAGCCTGCCCTTTTTCAAGGATGATGTGACCACTCTCTCATGTATCCAAACCAACACCTTGGCCTTCATTTTGACTGTTTCTATACCCATTCACACAAATGTGTTCAACTGTTTGACGAATCAGCTTGTTCAGCCAGGACACCTGTAATGCATCTGACAATGTTGGCACTTTGATCATCAAATTAGATGTGCTGCCCTCACCCCCCTTGAGAGGCAGGGAAGGACACAGATTCTAACTAAATTAACTGGCTGGCAACAAGATAATTAGTCGCAGTGTTTGAACCAGCTTATTATTGCCTGCTCACACATTCACAATGGAGGCGATTTTCTCAAGCACACGTTCAAGGCAAACAAAGATCACCTGGTGTGGATGTAGCTGTTGAGAGTTAGCTGAGCCTCGTCTTGGAGAGCTGCGATGGCGGCAGCATTCCGGAAACTTCTCAGTTCAGAGCCACTGTGTGTGGGAACTAGAAATGAAGACCAGGACACTGTGATAGGCAGTGCAGAAAAAGCTGTGGGGACGCACCTGTTTGGAAGCGGGTGCCAGGCAGTACATGCTGGTCCCCACAGCTACCAGAAATGGGGCCAACATACCAGTTCCTTGAAAAACATCACCACTTTTTGCAAAGGCCAGTCCAAACATTGATTGTGGTGGCTGAATTAGTGAGGTGGCGAAACTGGGGAAGGAGAGGAGACAGAGATCTGTCTGCTTACCAGCTTTGAAAGTGACGATGCATTTTAGACAGGCAAATTCGGTGGCATCTAACCGGAGTTGTCTAAACCGGGCCACCACCTCTTGCAAAGCCTGTATTTCTGATATGATCTTGTTCAGCTTCTGGGAATCTGTGTTGGCACCATTCATGCCTAGAATAAAAAGATGGGATAAATACTCTAATATGAAGGCATTTTCACGGTTTAATATTGATTTTTGACAAAATCCTGCATATCAATATCCATTCAATTGTCACTCTAAGATATCTGATTCTGTGTAAACTGGCTATATTGTATGAAAGTTAATATAAAATCTCCTCTTGGATGATAACAAACACAGTAATTTGCATTTAAATAACAATGCAAGCAGTCATGAATACAACAAAACAACATTATTTGCATTTAAATATAGATTTATAAATGACAGGTATACTCTATTGTTCAGCAGGAATTTGTTATTCTTTACATGTTGTTCTTTTTTCAGTAATGTATTTTTATGGTAATTTCTACAACAAAGTCATTAAATTGTGCAATTCTTACCAGATACAGCCAGTAGAGTGTTAGCATCAACCGGAATGCTCCATTGTGCTATTCCTAGAACAAACAGTTCTCTCCAAGCATCTTCCAAAAGCATCAGCTGTCATACAATAGATGTATAATATAATATAGTGTGTAATTTATAAATTTATCAACAATTTCAATATGTAAATTTCCATTATTTTAAAACGTGTTTTAAAAGCCTCTCTTGGTCAATTTTCTTCCCCCCGAATATTCTAGCTTTTCCTTATTTTCCTATATTTTCCTCTTTGAAAAGGTGCCTATAGATACACACATGCATTTGAGAGTCAGCCATTCCAATTCCCCAAAGTTTGCTTCCCTCAGAATAGACTGACCCCTCTTGTCCTTGTGTCCACCCATTCGTGGCCACCTAGAAACTTCTCTGGAGACTCAGGGTTTGTGAAATGTCACCAACCATTTGGCAGGTGGACGCCCCTCATATAGAATGCAGGAAGTATCCGGGTTGACTCCTGACTAAGCCTGTGGATCTGGGACCCCTCTTCCTGGAGGTTGGGGGGGGGGGATGGGGGGCGGGGGAAGAGACAGAGAGAGAGAGAGAGAGAATGAGAGAATGAGAGAAAGAGAGAAAGAGAGAAGGAGAGCTATCACTAATTCCCAAGAGGCAATGGGGAAATCAGGGTGTAATTATGTTAATCGGGTTTTGCGGAGTTTACCTCATCTCACTGCCTGATTTTTCTGAGACTCATAAGTGGACAGCATCAAGGTGCTTGTCATTTTTATTCTAATACAATGTGCTACTGAATATTTAAAATGAAAATCTGTCTCCTTTTCCAGATTAATTTACCAGATTCCACTTCACTGCAGTGTGCTTGTTGTCAAAGGGTTTCTACCCAAGGGCTAAGTGGCAGACAGTAAGGAAATTTTGTTTGGATTAAAGAGTCTACAAATACTTGTTTTGAGGGAGGAAAAACAGCCAATTTACACACACATACACAGAGAGCAAATGGTTAAAGCTAACTAGTAAACCTGGTCAAAGATAGGACTTAACTACTTTGGAAAATATCTTTTTGTGTGTGACAAATCTCTCAAAAAACAGTCAATGCTGAATCATTTATGTGACAGAATTTCTTTTTGGGAGCTAAGAGCTAATTCATGAAGGCTTATGATCAAAATTACAATTAGACCAAAACATTTCATTTTCAAAAAGCTTTACTTTTTAGTTTTACTGCTTTAAGTACAGAAAATAATTTTAAAGTGCAAGGTAGACAATATCTCATTCTGGCCATATTTGAATGTTCAGGCCATGAAAAAAAAGAACATCTCATGCCAGAAGACTCAATGTTTTTAGCACACTTCCTGGTCGCGCTGTAGGAAATGCACTTGATATTAAGGGACGCTATTATGCTTTAATTAGGTATGAAATGAATTGAAGAAATAATTCCTTTGCTTTTGGAACTACTTATTCGCCTTTGGGGAAATCTGTCATTAATTTCCGTGAATCTCCTGCTAACAGCCCCTAGCTGTGAGTACTTTATTTTCTTTCTTTCTCTTAAGGTTAGAAAAATGCTAGCAGGAGCCATTTCTGATATTTCCAACAACATTTGGGGGTTTGGGTACGATGCAATTTTTAGCTGCACAAGCTTTTCCCTACTCTGAATGTCACGTACAACCACAGAATTATGCAAAATGCCTATTTGTTTACAAAATCTCTAAAAGTGCTTAAAGCATCCGAGGGACATCCCAGCCTGAAGGAGGTGTGCGATGCACCCTTTGTGCCTACAAGCTGGTCCATCAAGGGCCAAAACTATGAGTATCACCAGGGAGGATAGAAAGAATATAAAGTAATGAAACTGATTTCCAAAATCTCACGAAGGAAGACTCTTCTCATCTTCTCTTTCCCTCAGTTCCATGTTCTTAAGAAAACATGGTCTTATCAACAGTTTTAACAATCATGATGATTTTAAAATTTGAGATTAAATTTGATGTTTCAATTTTTAAAAAGAATGCTTTTCTATGTATGTTTTTATTTCTTTCTTTCCTTCTTTTTTTTTTTTTTTTTTTTTGAGTCGGAGTCTCACTGTTGCCCAGGCAGTGTGACACTCACGGTCAACACAACCTCGACCTGCTGGGCTCAGGCAGTCCTTCCACCTCTGCCTTCCAAGTAGCTGGAACCACAGGCACATGCCGCCACACCCGGCTAATTTTTCCGGATTTATTGTAGAGATGAGTTCTCGCCAAGTTGCCCAGGCTCAAATCCCTGGACTCAGGCAATTCTCTTGCCTCCGTCTGAGATTACAAGCATGAGGTGCGCTGAGATTACAAGCATTATCCACCGTGCCAGCATTTGTGTGTTTTTCATAAACCAGATCCAGCATTCTTGAAATAACATAGTTACATTCTTACTAAGGACGACATGGGTAGATATTTTGAACCCATAGAAAGAAGCTAGTAAAACTAAAAAGCTTCCAGCTTAGCGAGAGCAATATAGCGAGACCTTGTCGCTACAAAAAATAAAAAATATTTAGACTAGCATGGCGGTACAGGCCCGTCCTAGCTACTGGGGAAGCTGAGGCGGAAGGATCACCTGAGTCCAGGAGGTTGAGGCTGTGGCAAGCCATGATTATGCCACTACACTCTAGCCTGGGTGGTAGAACGAGCCCCCAACTCAATAGACAAACAAACAAACCCAGTTTCCTCATTGCTGTTAACAGCGGATGCCTGCCCTGTATCCAGGCAGGTGGGGTTTCGCAAGGCTGAGTGCTGTTGCTTCCTGGCCAGATTCCCTCTCTCCCCAGACCGCAGCGCCCTGGTGGTCATACCTGGTCTTGCAAAGACAGCGTGGAGAAAGCTGGCACACTCTTTGCCCATTTGATGCTCATAAACAGAAGCCTGGCCGCGGATTCGCACACCGACTCGGTGGCCACTTCGTAGACGTACATTGGGGTCCCGTTCACTTCGTGGGGGTACTGGGAGGGGAAGAACGAAAGACACCTGGGAGTTAGGAACCACAGCATCGCGAGAAGAGCCAAACTTTCCATTTCTAATTAAAACATGCGAGGGGATGAAAAGGGACTCGGAAGTTCTGCTTACACACGCAGTTGCATAAGCGGGTAAAAAGCAAACATCTGCATCAATAGACTTTGAGAGGTAATGCTTGTTGGGGGGAACCATTCCCACTCTTTGGGGGTCTCTCCCTTACAGAGAAGCTCTGACTTTTCTGTCCCCTGCAACACATGTTCCTTGGGCTGAGTCAAGTGTCAGGCCTGGCTCTCAATTTAGACAAGAGCTGCCTGCATTGGTGTAAATAAAAATGCAAAAAAGTATAAATTAATAGGCATCCCAAACACAAATATGCATATGAGTATTTTTAGAAAGGATTAGTATATTATGGAAATATTTCAATTAGACATCTTAATCATTCACGGAGCATTCCCATTCATAACTGACAACATATTCATAACACTACTTTCCCAAGCTTATTATCCACATCAAGGGTAAGAAAGCAATATTAAATATTGCGCGTGTGCCTGTGCCCAGGTGTCTGGCTTCCCTGCAGCATGGGGTTGCAGCTGGCCCACCTCTGGGGGAGATCAGAGGCCCTCCTTGGCCTGAAATAGGGGCTTTGGGTAGTGCCAACTGGAGGCCTGCAGGGCAGTCCCTGGGTGGGTCAAGCTGTCCAGGTGAATCAGGCTGTGGGCCTGCCTGGGGGGCCCAATCCTTGCTGTGAAGCCCCCTGGCTCAGAAGTTAGGGGGACAGGGGCCATGAACTCAGATCCCTGACTGTTCAACATGTGAGCTCTACATTTCCCTCTTGCATTAGAAACCCGTCGCTTTGCCCAAGATAACATATGCCGAGATTTGCAACTCTGAGGCCCTTCCTCCAATGTAGTCAGCTCTTTTCTTCTAAAAATAAACGTGGGTTCTTCTGGCCACCAGGAACCTCTAAGGCTGCTCTCTGGGTTTAGGCTGGGCTCCACCCACCACCCACAACCCGTGGGTGTTTCCCAAGGTTTAGGTTCCCGGGTTTGCCCCAAGCTTGCTGAATTTCTGAGTGATGCGATGAAGTCCACATTTGCCGCCACTCGGATGGGGCGGGGGTGGGGGTGGGGGCGGGAGCGGGGTGGAGGGAGGGTGGCGCTCCCTACAGAGACAGGTACGGCACCGGGAAGTCTCTGATCCCAACCACAGCTCAGAACTGGCCGTGTCCCTCCTCCTTCCCTCGAGGTGTCTCTTTGGGTCCGACAAGGCCACTGACCTTGGGCGTGGGCTGGGCCAAGCTCACGAGGGTTTGCCGCTCGGGGGTGGCGGACACCGCGGCCAGCTCCAGGCCGTGTGGCTCCAGCTGGGTGACGGCGGTGAAGAAGGCGGGTGCTGGCAGCGCCGCCGACGGGAAGTGTGCGGCCGCCCCGTTCTCCTCCTTGTGCCCGCGGAAGTAGAGGGCCACCTGCTTGCGGATGGTGGACGTCCGAGGCCCCCGCTCGTGCTGCACGGCTGCGGAGACAGACCGAGGGACACGCGCCCGCAATCAGAGGCCGCCACCCTGGGCGCGCAGCGCTCCTCCGCCTCACGTCGCGGCTGGGCGCGCCAGACGGCCCAACAGGTGAAGGGAAGGAGGGAACGTGAGGACAGACTGCTCGAGATCGTCTAGCCCCCATCCTGGATGGGCCAGGAGGTCGCAGGGCGAGGCGCCTCATGCCTGTCTTCCCAGCACTTTGGGAGGCCGAGGCAGGAGGATCGCTTGAGCCCAGGGGTTCGAGACCAGCCTGGGCAACATATCGAGACCTCCTGTCTACAAAATAGACAAAAATTAGCCGGGCTTGGTGGTGCGTGCCCGTATTCCTAGCTACTCGGGAGGCTGAGGCGGAAAGATCACCTGAGCTCAGGCGGTCGAGGCTGTGGTGAGCCCTGATGATGCCACTGCACTTCAGCCTGGGCAGCAGAGTGAGACCCCAACTCAAAAAATATATATATAAAATAAAAGGGAACCTGTGCCCGATGTGCCTCGATAATGGCAGACTTTAACAAGACCAGGCGTGCTCTCTGTTCAAGACTACTTCCCACGGGGTGAGGGGTTGCAGGGAGATCTTCTGAGCCTCGGTAGCTGGGTGTCCTCGCCCCCATCGAAGGAGAGAGAGAGAGAGAGAATGGCCCACGCCAGGCACGATGCCTCTGTGCACCAAGAACGACGTCTCTTACCCCCAGCTCCCGCCCCCACGGAAAGGGCTTTTGGCCTCCCAGGGCCCCAGGAGAAAAGAACCCGAGGCCCACGGACCCGAGCCCCGAGAAAGCTGGGGAATGGGACGGGGGAGAGACTGACGTGTCAATTACCACCAACAGTTTAAACAAACAAATTAATTCAGGGCAATCTTCCGCCCTCCAGCTTGACAACTTGTCAATACACAAGTTCAACAGGTTGGACGCTCCCTCCTGCTTCCTGCGCTGGGGGAAGGCGCGGAGCCTCGTGGAGCTGCCTCTGGGCCCGCGGCCTGCCCTAGGCCTCACTCCGCCCTCCAGCCCGTCACCCCAGCCGTCGGCCCGGGCCGGGACAGCCTCACCAGGCTGCGATGGAGGACGCAGCTTGGACTGCGCTCTGCACCCAGGAAGCGCTCGACGTCCAGTTCCTGCTGCGCACGTGGTGGGGGGCTCCCACAGGCGTCACCCTGCCTCTCCAACTCTCTCTCTCTCTCTCTCCCTCCCTCCCTCCCTCTCCCTCTCTCTCAATTAAGACGGGGTCTCACTATGTTGCCCAGGCTGGTCTCCAACTCCTGGGCTCAAGGAGTCAGTCAGCCAGTCATCCTCCCGCCTGGGCCTCCCAAAGTACTGGGATGACAGGGTGAGCCACCGCGCCCGGTTTTCTCTTCCACAGAGCCAGAGAAAGCCCTGGAAAGGCTGACATCTGCCCACTGGCCATGCTGATTCAGGCATCTCGGTGAATTTGCAAACAAGGGCTCGAGATGCGGCGCGTTCGTGTCTCCGCCCTCCCATCTCCTGTACGCCTCAGACCTTCCAGCCCCTGCAACCTCCTCCCCGGAGACTCTCCGGACTGCGAGGTTCTGGGGGAGGCTAACAGGCTTGGGGGTGGCCTCGAGGGAGAGACGCAAGAAGAGGCCAAAACGGGAAGCAGGGAATGCGCCCGCATCCCC
>CAUYQG010079743.1:0-26977 GCA_963574415.1 Tarsius wallacei
TTTTTGAGTTGGAGTCTCACTCTGTCACACAGACTGGAGTGCAGTGGCTGCTCCTGGTCATCGCAGCCTCGACCTGCTGGGCTCCGGCGATCCTTCCGCCTCAGCCTTCCAAGTAGCCGGAACTACAGGCACACGCTACCATGCCCGGCTAATTTTTTGATTTATTGTAGAGATGAGGTCACACCAAGTTGCCCAGGCGGGTCTCGAACCCGCAGGCTCAGGCAATCCACTCACCTCAGCCTCCCAAGGCGCGGGATTACAGGCTGAGCCACCTAGCCTGGCTGTAAAACCACTCATTTCTAAGAAAAAAACACCCCAAATCACAACCCTCGGTATCCCAAGAATAAAAACTATAACTCAAGGATAGGTGCAGAAGCTTCTATAGGTTGTTTCTGCCCCCTCCTCTCTCTTGAGAGTGTACAATTCTTTGCTTAATAAAGCTACTTGCTTGTCTTGCTACTTTATGTGTCTGTCTGCAAATTCTTTCCAAACTTGAACAAAAATCCCGGTCGTCAACATCAACCCATCGTCCCACAATGGGGAACTGAACCCCTTCTTCTGGTAACAGATATATATGTACATATTTATATATGTATACGTATAGAGAATGACAGTTTATGAAGATTTCATGTACAAAATGCAGTGTTAAGTTTAAGATATTATTTCATTTCTATAATATATATAGCTTCTTTTTATTTAAACTAATATATGCTAAAATATATTTCACATCTTAAATGTATTTAGAATACAATCGAAATTTAAGAACTTAATACACAATAATTGATCTAGTTTTCACTGTTATGTAAGGTCACAGATGTTAAGGTATTGTTTATTAGACAACACATTGTTTATTAAGTGTTTTCTGACTAATGATACTTTTAAACTTAGCATACACTCTTACCATTTATTTGTGTATTATACATTGCAAATGTAATATTCTTCATTATACCCAAAACTTTGAATCAAGGAATTATTACAACACTAGAGATATACAAATTCATCCTTTATGTATTAAAATATTCAATATTTAAATAAGTATAATCCAAGGTGTCTGGTTACCTTCTAGATTTTTTTTTTTTAACCTCAGTGAACTCAGGGTAGGTCAAGCAGAGGCTTTCAAGTTGGAAATCAGTTATTGGCATTTCTATTTCCACATGGGCTCAAAATTGGAGAGAGTAAGAAATGTGCTTTTCTTAAGTTTATTTAAAGTATCAGAAGTATAAGAATTCACATTGCTACCAAATTTACCTCCTACAAAGATATTATATGTGTGTATATATTATTCGTTCTTGTTAATATGTTTAGTCGACTATGTGATTTAGTCTTCAGTAAATGTGGCAATATTATTATGTTAAATTGTTTAATATTTTCTTAACCAAATTACTCATCTGAATGCCACATCTTACAATATGTCTGAGAAATTGAAACTCAATAGAATAGAAGAGTATCTGTAACAAGCAGATCTTATAATTTAGGCCAATTTTATAATGACTTAAAATATTGTATTTACAGCAGTAATTTTCTTTTCATTGGAACATCTAAATTAAATAATTTATATTGTGAAAATATAAACACTTAATTAAACATAAAAATAATGTATATTTATATTTGGAAATTTCTACTATGAGTGATTTGGAATAAGTTAACCTTTGCTAATTTTGATTCTTCTGTTTACCACAATTGATATTTTCCTTGAAGAGTGCTATTAAAAATTTAATTATGATTCAGTGAGATGAAAGATGTAAAATTTTAGCAAAATACCTGGTTATCAAGACATGATAGCTCTTGTCTGATTTATAATTAATATTGAAAACACAAGTAAAATGGTCATTTCTTTCTACTAAACTGGATCTGTCTAGACAGACAAATCAGTCAATTATCAAAACAATGAGATCCTTGATTTAAGTTTGTTTGGAATATTGGACAGAAATGAATTTTGAAATATGAAAAACATTCAGTAGCCACCTAATTTTTAATGAACAGCTTTTAGTTTTCAGTTAGAAAACTGGCTGACATGGAGAGGGAAATCCTGATAAGGTTAAGACAACTGAGTCCTCATACTTCCTAATTCTTATACACCATTGACACCAGAAGAGGTTAGCTTAGCAAAAAACTGTAAGATTTAATCAGAAACATGTGAAATATTATGATAGATTCAAAATATATTTTTCTTTAACACTAAAATTGCGATATTCTTAGACATTTTAGAGATGAGAGAAGCTAGATACTTGAAACACTTTTCTACTTTACTAAGATGAAACTACTCATTACCTTATACCAATGTGTGATAAGAAAATTACCCCATCAGTAGTAATATAATAAAAATGGAATCAATTACCTTTTTTAGAAAACAATGAATAATTGTGATGATTCAAAGGATTACTTTTAAAGCTTTGTCAGTTTTATTCTTAAATTCAACTTTAAAATCAAACGAAGGTTAACATGTTGGAACCATATTAAACACTAGGCAGTTGAAGCCTTTCATTATTTTAGCTGGGAAAGGATTTTGTATTGGTATTATTTTGAAAGTAAAAGCATATACTAAATGTAGAACATTTCCTATATTACTCACATCTTTATTTTTTATTTTTATGTTTAGTTCTTTGATCGATGGAATTTATTTTTATGCAAGATGAACAGTAGTGATGCAGTTTTTTTAACCAATATTTTTTAGTGATTCAAACACAATTTATGGAAATAGTTATTTCCCCTTGAGCTGAATTGCAAAGATAAGTATGATTCTTTCAGAGTTTTAAAATCTCTTACGTTAGTCCACATGTTTATACATGTAGCAATATCACACCTTTGTAATATGTATTGACGTCTGAAAGAACAAGTTCCTCCATCTCATAATTCTTTTTCAAGAAATGCCTGGCTATTATAGACCCTTTCTATTTCTATAAAATTGTTTTGTCAGTCAGAAAAATTCCTTAACAAACCTCTTTGAATTTTTATTGGGACTGCATTGAATTTATAGGTTGATTTGAAGAAATTTACATTGTCAATATAGAATGCTCCAATTCATGAATACCTTATAAGTTTCCAAGTCTTGAGTTATCTGAAATAGCTAATTTTTTCTTCATAGAGGTCTTTTATAACGTTATGAACTATACTCCAAATTTTATCTGTTTTTTCTCTTTTCTTTTTTATAAATTTTAGGGGTATAAACGCATCTTTGTTACATAGAGATTACACTTCAGGTGACCCATCCCACAGCTATTATATCCAATAGTTTTCCTTCATTTCCAAGGTTTTTAAAAAGAGCATATTTTCTAAATTCAATTTTTAAAAATAGTAAAAATTATTTAATTTTAAAATATTGTTAGTATATACGAATTTTTTTGTGTTATTATTGTACTCAACAGGTTATTCTTTAGAGTATTAGGTTTTTTACCTTTTATATAACATCATCTGCATATGATTATATTGTGTTTCTTTTCCTCTAACTTATGTCATATATATGTATATATGACAACATAACATTATATATACATATATTTGTATAATGTTTTCCCTTATAGAATTGGCTAAACTCATTAACATAAAAAAGAATAAAAGTAATTATCCTCCCATGACTTTTAGGACCTAGATTTGCAAGTAGCATGCCATAATTTCTGTTTTGTTCTACTGGTTACAGCAAATCAGATGGCCAATTCAGAGGTTAAGTTATGGGAATGTATATAGCACCTCTTTAGTGGAAAGGACTGGAATCTCACTGGCAAGAAAAGGAGGAGATAAAGAATTGAGGCCATTAATGCAACCTCTGACAGTATATTTCTTATTAACAATTTCGAAGGTTAATGGTTTTTGTGTTTCACCATACAGCATGATTGTGGTCTTATTATATAGGCTATTGCAATAAGTTGGGTTGTTGGGGGCAAATTTCCATGACAGGTTGCCATTCGGAATATTTGAGATATCAATGCAAGTGGATAAGAGTTGGAAGAAGCAAAATTGAGCAGAGGTAGATGTGAGACAGCAATATGAGTCCAACAAACTTTGAGTGACTCACTGGAGTCCTGGGGAGATATATTCTATCAGAGGGGTCCTACATAGGTCTAAATGTCCAAGTTACTATTTTCTTTATAACTGGAGCAAGGTTTCCAGAATCTCAGGTTGCAGGTAATCTGTTGAGAACATTGTTAGCAGTGGCACAGTAAACACTCCTTTAAAGAGGAACAAACCGGGCCGGCCTCGGTGGCTCAGCCTGTAAACCCAGCGCTTTGGGAGGCCGAGGTGAGTGGATTGCCTGAGCCCGCGGGTTCGAGACCCGCCTAGGCAGGTGAAACCTCATCTCTACAATAAATCAAAAAATTAGCCGGGCATGGTAGCGTGCGCCTGTAGTTCCAGTTCCAGCTACTTGGAAGGCTGAGGCGGAAGGATCGCCAGAGCCCAGCAGGTGAGGCTGCGGTGACAGGGAGCAGCCACTGCACTCCAGTCTGGATGACAGAGTGAGACTCCAACTCAAAAAAAAAATAAAAAAAAAAAAAGAGGAACAAATCATGCCCCATCCAACACACATATATTACTGTAAAGAGGCTTATTTTCCATTCATAGTTTACTAGGTATATCATCAAATTTTTCTTTAATAAATAATACATTTTGTCAATTTGTATGAAATTATAGAAAATTATAATTTTCTTCTTTAATAGGTTAATGTGGTAAATTGAATATTTCTATGGCTTAAATGTTAATTTCCCCCCCAAACTTATGTTGAAATGTAACGGCCTTTGTAACAGTATTAAGAGATGGGAACTTTAGGAGGTTAGTCCATGATGGCTGTGCTCTGATGAATGGTTTAATGCTGTTATCACAAGAGTAGGTTTGTTATTGCAGTAGAGAGTCACTTTTAAAAGGATGAATTCAGTTTGCTTTTGTCAGCTTCTCACTCATGTGATGATGACTTCCACCAGGTTATGACCCAGCGAGAAGACTCCTTCCAGGTGCTGACACTTTGATCTTGAACTTCCCAGTTCTTACAACTGTAAGAAAAATATCTATTCATTCTACATTAACCAATTTGTGTTATTCGGTTACAGCAGCACTAAAGAGACTATGATAATTATTTTCTAATATAAACAGAATCTTGATTTCTTGGTACCATGCTAAGTGTTTTCTTCCATTTATGTTTCAAAGTTACATTCTGAGCCGGGCTTAGTGGCTCAGCCCGTAATCCCGCTCCTTTGGGAGGCTGAGGTGAGTGGATTGCCTGAGCCCGCGGGTTCGTGACCCATCTGGGCAACTTGGCGAGACCTCCTCTCTACAATAAATCAAAAATTAGCCGGGCATGATAGTGCGCGCCTGTAGTTCCAGCTACTTGGCAGGCTGAGGCGGAAGGATCGCTGGAGCCCAGCAGGTCGAGGCTGCGGTGGCCGGGAGCGGCCACTGCACTCCACTCTGGGCGACGGAGTGAGACTCCAAATCAAAAAAAAAAAAAAAAAAAGTTACATTCTGAATCCTTTCATCTTAATTAACTTTCACTTCACTATGATTCTCAATTATATATTAACCTTTCAATTAAGTTCTTCTTTGATTCTTATAATTTTATCTTTTTACATATAAAAATATTTTTCTTCTGCAATATCTTTTAATAGTTTCTCATCTATCTTCTATCTGAGCATTTCCTTGACTGAATTGGTCAATACTATATCCATCCCTCAGTCATTGGAAGTAGAGAAGATGTGGCCTTTTTACTGGTTCCCTCCTAGTGTGTGGATTTAGACTTTCATGTTACAACTTCATGGGACAGAGAAAGCATCTTATTTGCATTCTTGCTTGGGCAGACCGATACTTTGACTTCTGTTTCCTCACTTCTAGCCCCTTGCACACAATTTTATATCTATATTAATAGCTTTGGAGTTACACAGTGTTTTTGTTTACATGAATGTATTGTATAGTGGTGAAGAGGTCCGGGTTTTAAATGTATGTGTCATTGCTATTAGTGCACATTGTACCAATGGGTGATTTTTCATCCCTCACGCTTTCCCACCCTCCCCTTTCTAAATCTCCAATGTCCATTATACCATTGCATATGTCTTTGCAGACTCATAGCTTAGCTCCCACTTATGGTATTTGGTTTTCCATTTTCCATTTCTGTGTTACTTAACTTAAGATTTTGGCCTCTGATTTCATCCAAAAGGCATTAATTTGTGTTTTCTATGGTTATATGGTATTCCACGGTGTGTGTGTGTGTGTGTGTGTGTGTGTGTGTGTGTTGTGTTTTCTTTATCCACTGACCAGCCAATCGTCATTTAGGTTGATTCCACATCTTTGCAATGGTGAATTTCTTGAGCACAATTTTGCCAAATATAAAGTTGTAATTAATCAGTTGTACAAATGTTTCAAGAGCAAAAACTATTTATCTGCTCAACCTTTGAGGTACTGCTTTCACTTTGAATTTAGACTTGTGTTCTTGTTAGATCTTTGATGATTAAAATAAACTATAAATATCTAATTCTTGGCCGGGTGCAGTGGCTCACACCTATAATCTCAGCACTTTGTGGGGATGAAGCAAGACAATTGCCTGAGCCCATGGGTTTGAGACCAGCCTCGGCAACTTAGCGAGACCTCACCTCTACAATAAAAAAAATAAAATTGGCCAGATTTGGTGGCACGTGCCTGTAGTTCTAGCTACGTGGAAGGCTGAGGTGGAAGGATCACCTGAGTCCAGCAGGTTGAGGCTGCGGTGGCCATGAGCATGCCACTGCACTGCAGCCTGGGTGACAGAGTGAGACTCCAACTCAAAAAATAAAATAAAATAAAATAAATTTAAAAAATCTAATTCTCCATGTTCAGTTATTTATTTATTTGTTTGTTTGTTTGTTTGTTTGTTTATTTAGAGTTGCAGTCTCACTCTGTCGCCCAGACTGGAGTGCCATGGCTGCTCCTGGCCACCGCAGCCTCGACCTGCTGGGCTCCGGCGATCCTTCCGCCTCAGCCTTTCTGAGTAGCTGGAACTACAGGCGCGCGCTACCACGCCTGGCTGATTTTTGATTTATTGTAGAGATGAGGTCTCGCCAAGTTGCCTTGGCAGGTCTCGAAACCGCAGGCTCAGGCAATCCACTCACCTCAGCCTCCCAAGGCACGGGATTACAGGCTGAGCCACCGAGCCCGGCTCAGTTATTTGATTAAAATAAACTTTTAATCATATCACTAAAAATAAAAGTTAAATTTATGCATAAAAGTTGTAACCTAAGAATTATAAAACAAAAATTTTATGCAAATAAACAAGGAAAGAACAGTAAAATTATTTGCCAAACTCTATAAGACTAGAAAAACCAATAAATGTTACACATGAGATTCTTAGTAAACGAGTACACATTTCTGTAAGGTACTTATGGGTGCAAATTCAAACTTATTTTCTACTTATGTCAAAGAGTTAATTTATTATTTCATTTTTTCATGTGTCAGAAAACTCCCTGAAAGGATCACTTTACATATATTATGGATCAATGCTTTCAAAAGTACAGTATCAAGGTTGTAAAAAATGGATTTAACATATCATAAACAAATTTTTAATATGAGTAATATAGAATAAAAAGTAATAAAATAGTATAGGAAATATCAGAATACATTGCACCTGATAAGTATAAGAATTTTATTTGATATTTTTGTTTCACCTAGAAACACATATATACAAGTGGGATTTGTGGAAAGAGTATGCACTCTGAGTGAAAAAGTTTGCAAGTCTCTGCATAATGTTGGGGAACAGAAAGCAGACAATAAAAAATCCACTCTACATATCTTGAAGGAAAAAGACATTTACATTTAAAACTATGGAAGTAAGCTACTCTAGCATTAATAACAAACATAATACCTGTCTGTTGTTGAGGATGATCATGACAAATTCAATATACCATGTATTGCAAAATCTAAAGAAATAAGGGTTTAGGCTTTTCTTTCTTCCTTCCTCCTTCCCTCCCTCCCATCTTCCCTTCCTTCCTTCTTTTCTTTCGAGTCAGGTTCTTACTCTATCACCCAGGCTGGAGTGCAGTGGCACAATCATGGCTCACCACAACCTTGACCTCCTGGGCTCAAGCATTCCTTCTGCTTCGCCTCCTGAGTAGCTGAGAATACAGGCTTGTGCAGCCATACCCAGCTATTTTTTTTTTTTTTTTGTAGAGAATAGGACTCTCTGTGTTGCCTAGACTGGTCTCAAACTCCTGAGCTCAAGCAATCCTCTGACCTCAGCCTCCAAAAGTGCTGGGATTACTGGCGTGAGCAACTGTACCTTGCTCAGGGCTTAGGTTTTTAATGTTTAAATCCCCTTTGCTTGCTTGCTTTCTTTTTTTTCCTGATTTTCTATCTTTATCACTAGGTGAGCATTACAAAGAAGAATATGAAAAGCTTGACTACTCAAATACATTTTATCACAGGAAACTAAATCAACAAAATTTTAAAATATTATTTCCTCTGTTACCATAATTAAATAAAAGCTGGTTATAATTGATAAACTTATGTTCTATATTTATCATATTCTAGTCTGAAAATTGTTGAATTTTGACGTTAACTAGTTTTAAAAGAATCAGAAAAAAATATTATTGTATTTTCACAATGATAGATATGATATAATATGTGTATTTTACATCAGTAATCTAAAAAGTGCCAAGAACAGCAATTTCCTATTTATTCAATATAAATAATGACTTTTACTGATAGCTCTGTAGCCATTCAATACTCTGAACTACATTATATTTGTATAGCATGTAAAAGCACAGTTTATAATTTGTCAGCAGAAACACATCTTGCAATTAGTTTGCTATATAGAGCTGACCTCATCAGTATTACCTGGAGAATGCCATCTAACATTGACAGCATTCTTTTAGTTAAAGATAGGAAGCTGTCAGGATTTCCATTAAATTTATATTCCCAGGGGTTTGTAACTCTGCTTCTAAAAATGCCACAGGCGTAAACTTAGCATGCAAGGTGTTAGCAAGGTAGTTTATTTTAAAAGGGAGGCTGCATGTAAACTGAAAATGTCCTTCAAGTTAAAAAGGCAGCCTGGCAGTATGAATGTTTTTATAAGAAAACATCTATATTAATGCCATCTCTGTGTTCCTGGCAATCTTGCTGATGTTTCAACCAGGGAAGGTCAATGATACAGATACAGTTGAGTGGAATGTCATAGTGTTAAGCCAGTCATTATTGTGTCCTCAGCTGTCCATGTATGCGTTTAATAAGGATTTTTTTTAAATTCTAAGGATACATTGAAATCAAAATGTCACAATGATATTGCCTTATCTGAGATGAATCTTGCACTTTGAGAAAGAATGGCATGGCTTTTAATCTTTTAGTCCTAGAGACCTGACGCTTACTGTCAGATATTCAAAATTAAATTAATATGAACATTGAGTACTCAAAATATAAAATAATAATAATGTTAATATCTTGCCAAAAACATTTTTACTGAATTCTGGAAAATCAGGCATGTAAAATTTATAAAATGAAAAGTACAATGTTAACATTATGACTCAGGATACTTCAAGCAATGTACCTCAAATGGAATTTTCTATCACCTAAGTGGGTGTTGGACTAAGGTTCTAATGTTGCTGTTGTAACAGTCTGAGTCAGTCTCCTTGTTTGGGTAGTAAGCGTTGCTAAAAGAGGGATTGCGTTTGATGTTAAAAGTTACTATCAGAATCACTCCTATCAAATCTCATTACCCTTTAACCCATAAAAGTCACCTGTGGGCTTCTGGTCAAGATGAAATAGCAGTGACAAGATTTTCTCTCCCAATTAAAACAACCCAAACCAAAGTGCATAGAAAAGTGGTTTTCAAGGCGATGGCCATCAAACAATGAAAGAAAGTGATTCCATGGAGAATGGAAATAAAAAAAGGTAAGCTTTACCGCAGGACTAGCATACTAATTTAAGAGAGTTTCCAGGCTGTGTTACAAAAAGGGAGAACAAAGCAGAGCCTAGTACACTTTCTGAGTTGAGGAGATGAATCTAAGTATCTGGAGAAAACGAGGCAGCTACAGTCAACAAGGCAAATTATAGAAAATAACAACATAGAAGAGAATCCCAATGATCCTAGAGGGTTACTGTTATGTATTAAACCGCATATTGGTTAGTGCATTTGTACAATGCAACTTCTGAGGCTAAAGACCCACGCCAAAAGATTATAAGGAATAGTACTCAGAGTTCACATGGAGTCAAAAAACGTTGCTTGCTATTATTAGCTAAACTTAAAAAAGAAAAATTCTCACAGCATTGAGTAGAGTATTTATACATCTTGCTTTTATAGTGTGGAATAAATTAGCTCCAGAATAAATAAAGTTCAAACTTACCTAGCAAATATTTATGAAACAAAATCCAAAAGTATTAAACAGTTTTCAAGTAACTTATCTGTGTCGCACAACAGTACAAGTAAGATATTTATGGAAGAGCAAAAATATATAACCTGAAACAAAAATTATCAGACACAAAGAGGCAGGGAAATATAATTCTTAAAAAAAGAACAAACAAACAAGAAACAGTCAATCAAAATTGACCCAGAATTTGCAAAAATGTTAGAATTATCAGGTGATGACAATAAAACACTTTTTAAATCTAAAGCATATTTCACATATTCAGAAATTAAGTAGAGACCTAGAAAATGTAAAACAAATTCATTAACTACTCAAGCTTCGTATGCCAACATCAAAGATGAAATTATAATAAATGCAACATATGGCAGATAAGTTATTGCAAAAGAAAAGATTAGTAAAAGATTAGTAAATGTGAAAACATGACAAAAAACTTTCTAGAAATTAAGTATATATGTATATATATATGTATATATATATACACACACACAAATAGAAGAAATAAAGACAAAATTTTCCAAATGTAATGGAAAATATAAACCCCTAATTTCAAAAAGTTCAGTGAATCCTAAACATAAGAAATGTAACGTAGATTGCATCAAGGAATATCAAAGTCAAATACCATAGTCGATAATACATTTTAAAAACAGCCAGAGAGAAAGATATCCTGCATCATTATACACAGGGGAAAAAAAATAAGGAAGACAAGAGTTCTTGCCAAAGACATCGTATCTGAGAAGATAGTGAAGTAACATCTTTAAAATACTGGAAAAATAAAACAAAACAAAAAACTATCAACATATAATTCTATAGACACCAATAATAGCTCTAAATAATGAATGCTCAAAAATATAAAAGTTGAAAAAAATTAACTGTTGACAAGCCTGCCTAACAGAATATTTAAAGAACTTATTTATGTACAAGGAGAGAACAGAGAGAAACAAACAGAGAGACACAAAAATTCCTGGAATAAAAAAAGTAGCAAGAGGGATGAGGAAGCTGTATATTTGCTAACTATATTTTAAATGTCTTTAAAGATGATTTAATGTTTAAACAAAAATAATAATGCATTTTAAGGTTAATAATTGTATAAGCAAAATGTATATAAGCAATAGCATACAAAGTGGGAAAGGAAGTAAGTAGAAGAATATTGTAAGACTGTTCATACCCTTTATATCTGATAAAATGTCATTTGCAGGTGGTGTCTAGTAATTTTTAAATGTATACTGTAAACTGCAAGGAAACATGAAATAATGATAAAAAGAACTATGGCTAACAAACAAACAATAAAAAAGAAGAAGGAAAATACTCATTTCAGAAGACAGAAAGAAAAAAATGATGTTTACAACAAATAGAAAAAAGCAAGATAATATATTTAACCACATCAATAATAATATTTAATAAAAAAATTGGCCCAATTCCCTCAATAAAAGGGAAAACTAAAATTGAATTAAAAAAAGAACAAAAAATCTGTTGTCTGCAATAAACAGACTTAAAATATAAAAAAAAGACTAAAAATAAAAATATTGAAAATTAAACCATGTTTTGACTACTCAGTAAAATACCAAAGTGGCTGTATTAACATCAGATAAAATACAGTTGAGACAATAATATTACTGAAGATAATAAAAATTATTTCATAATGAAAAAGTACATACATGTATATAAATGTCTATGAACTGAAAAATAGACCATTAAAATACACAAAGCAAAAACTAATAGAATTACAAGAAGATATAGCCAATTTCATAATTATAGTCAGAGCTTACCATAGCATGTCTCCAATATTCAGAGAACAAGAAAAAAATCATCAAAGACATAGATTGCCTGCATATAGAAAATATATCTAGTTTATATCTATTCAATATTTCACACAACAGTAGCAGAATACTCAATGTTTTACAAGTGTAGATATAAATACACTCAATATCAGAGCATCTAAATATATAAAGAAAAGATTAATAGATCTGAATGGAAGACAGAATGCAATACAATAATAGTACGGTACTTCAACATCCCACTTCTAACAATGATTTGCCAGTATAAAATCAATTTTTAAAAAACTATTGGATTTAAAATATATTCTGGACCAAATAGACCTAACAGACATATACAAAACATTGTATCCAACAGTTGAAGAATACACATTCTTTTCAACTGCACATGGAATATTCTCCAGAACAGATCATATTTTAGGTCACTATACAAGTCTTAACAAGTTTAAGAAGACTCAAATCATATCAAGTATCCTTTCTGATCAAAAGGTACCAGCACAATTCACAAATTCATGGAAATTAAGCATATCCTTCTAAAAAATCCAATAGATCAATGAAAAAATTGAAAGATAATCTTTAAAAATTTCTTGAGACAAACAGAAATGGAAAAACAGTCTATCAACTATTATGGAATATGCCAAAATCAGTTATAAGAGGGAACTTTATAGCAATAAATGCCTACACAGAAAAGAAAAATGATCTTAAATAAAAAACATAATATCGCACCTCAATATGCTAGAAAAACAAGAACAAAGTAAGCCAAAAGTTAGTAGAAGAAAAAAAATAATAACTGTCAGTACAGAAATAAATGAAGTTGAGACTAGAAAAACAACAAAAATATTAATAAAACTAAAAATTGTTTAATGATAAATGACATTGGCATACCTTTAGCTAAAGTAAAATAAGACTTAAATAAAATTAGAAATATAAAAGAAGAGATTACAACCGACACAATAGAAAAGGAAGAATTACAAGGGACTACAATCAACAATTATACACCAACAAACTGAATAACTTAGGGAAAAAATGGATAAATGTATTGGCATATAGGCATATACAATCTGCCAAGATTAAATTATAAAGAAATATAAAATCTGAACAGACCATAACAATTAAGGAAATTAAATCAGCAATGAAAGTTTTACATACAAGAAAATAACAGCATCAGATAGTTTCACTGTTGAATTCTAGCAAACATTTTAAAAAGAAAAACTAATATCAATTCTTCTTATATATTCTTTTCCAAAAATAAAGAATTACTATTTTTATTCAGCATAGAACTGCAAATTCAGTCCAGAGAAATTAGCCTAGAGAAAGAAATAAAGGCATCCAAATTTAAATGAAGTTGGTTTGTTCCTGTTTGCAGATGGCATGATCTTATATTTAAAAATATTCTATAAAATTACTTAAAACAATTAAAAAACTCTAGTATTAATTAAAAATTTTATATCTGAGCTCAAAAACACAAGCAAAAAGAGTAAAAGTAACTCATTTTATAAGTTAAACATTACCCTAATAGCAAAGCCAGACAAGGACATTGGAAGACAAGAAAACTACCATCTAATATCCTTAATGAACATAAATGCCAAAATCCTCTACAGAATAGTAGAAAACCAAATTCTACAGCATATTTGAGACAATTCATCGTGATAAAATGGAATTTGCTCTAAGGATGCAAGGATGATTCAACATATGCATAAATCAATTAATATAACACATCATGTTAATAGAATGAAAGACAAAAACCACATAATCATTTTAATAGCTGCGAAAGAAGCATTTAACATAATTCAAGACTCTTTCATGATAACAGCACACCAGGTATAGAAAGAATGAACCTCAACACAATAAAGGGTATATGTGACATACCCACATTGAACACATATACAACTGTGAAAAGTTGAAAAGTTCCTTTAAAATCTGAAACAAGTCAAAGATGCCCATTTTCACTATTTTTATTCAACATACTACTAAAAGTTCAATCCAGAGAAATCAGGCAGGAAAAAAAATAAAAGGCACCCAAACTGAAAAGAAAGAAGTTGAATTGTTCCTGTTTGCAGATGACATGATCTTATACATGAAAATACTAAAACAACAACACCAAAAAAGAAATGTGTCAGTATTATTTTTAAAATTGGCAGGAGCAGTGGCTTATGCCTGTAATCCCAGAACTTTGGGAGGTGGAAACGAAACTATTGCCTGAGCCCAGGTGTTGGAGACAAACCTGGGCAACTTGGTAAGACCTCGTCTCTACAATAAATCAGTAAATTAGCCAAGGATGGTGGCATGTGCCTGTAGTTCCAGCTACTTGGAAGGATCAGGAGGAAGGATTGCCTGAGTTCAGGAGGCAGAGCCTGTGAGCATGCCACTGGGCAACAGGAGTGAGATTCCAACTCAAAAAAAGAACTAATTAAAAACATTTAGTAAAGTTGCAGAATAGTGTTTTTATACACTAAAAATAAACTATGTAAAAAAATAAGAACACAATTTCCTTTACTGTAGCATCAAACAAAATAAAATACTTAGAAGTAAATTTAATTTAATAAAGGAAATAAAAGATCTGTATACTAAAAACTAAAAAAAAGTTGACATAAGAAATTGAAGATAAATATATAGAAAGCTCTCATGCTCATGAATTGGAAGAATTAATATTGATAAATTAATATTGATAAATATCAAATACTACCCAAAGCAATAGACAGATTCAATGCCATCTTTGTCAAAATACCAATTACACTTTTTACAAAAAGGAAGAAAATATTTAGACTGGATGATGCCTATTTTCACTATTTTGGTTTCATAACCAGAAAAGATCTTAAATAGCCAAAGCAATCTTGAGCAAAAAGAGCATAGCTGGAGGTATCATACTACCTGACGTCAAAATATACTAATAATCAAAATACCATCACACTGGCATAAAAAGAGACAAACCAATGAAGCAGAACAGAAACCTCAGAAATATATCCACACATTGACAGTCAATTGGTTTTTGGCAATGGTGTCAAGATCACTTAGTGGGGAAAGACTGGTTTCTAAACTAAATGGTGTGAAAAAACTGAATCTTCTCAATCAGAAAAATAAAATTCAACACTTACCTCACATCATATGGAAGAAATCAACTCAAAATGGATTTAAGACTTAAATGTAAGATCTGAAACTATAAAACTTCCAGAAAAAAATAAAATAAAATTTGATGATTGATCTAAGCAATGATCTTTTACATATGAGCCCCAAAGCACAATAGACAATGCAGATTATATCAAACTTAAAAGTTTCTGCACAATAAAGAAAACATTCAACAAAGTGAAGAAAAAGCCTACAGAATGAAAGAAAATATTTGCAAACTGTATTTCCAAAATATATAAAGAACTCAAAAAAAAGGACTCAAATAACTCAATAGCAAGCAAACATTTAACCAAATTAAAAATTAGTGAAGGGACCTGTATAATCATTTCTCAAAAGAATAAATACAAAAGACCAACAAGTATGAAAAAATATTCGACATTACAAATCACCAGGGAAAAGCAAAACAGTGAGATATCACTTCATACTTGTTACTATGGCTATTATAAATTAGACAAAAAATAAGCATTTAGAAACAATGTGGAGAAAAAAGAACCCTTGAACACTGTTAGCAGAAATGTACATTATTATAGCCATTATGAAGAATAATATGGAGTTTCCTTTAAAATTATAAACGTAACATTACTATCGTATTATCCAGCAATACCATTTCTGGGCACATATTTAATTTCCCAAAGGAAATTAAATCTGTATGTCAAAGAAATACCTGCACTCTTACATTTATTGTACCATGCTATCATTTGAAGCTTATGTGTTGCAAACTTAATAGAGGAAGATCCTTAAAATAGGTGATTGATTTATGAGGGTAGAACCCTCATGAATGTACTAACGTTGTCATTGTGGGTGCAATTTAGTTATGGCAAGAGTGTGTTTTTATAAAGTGAGTCTGGTGCCTTTCTCTTTTTCTCACATGCTTACTTCTGCCCTTCCACAAGGAAGTGACCCTGGCCAGATGCCAGTGCAATGATCTTGGACTTTTAGCCTCCAGAACCATGAGCTAAATAAAGTTGTATTTTTTTTTTTTTGAGTTGGAATCTCACTCTGTCACCCAGACTGGAGTGCAGTGGCCTCTCCCGGCCACCGCAGCCTCGACTTGCTGGGCTCCGGCGATTGCGCACTACCATGCCCGGCTAATTTTTTTTTAATTTATTGTAGAGATGAGGTCTCACCAAGTTGCCCAGGCGGGTTTCGAACCCTCAGGCTCAGGCAATCCACTCACCTCAGCCTCCCAAGGCGTGGGATTACAGACTGAGCCACCCAGCCCAGCTTAATGTTGTATTTTTTACCATGTATTCAATCTCTGGTATTTTGTTATAATAACAGAAAATGAAGACACGGCATTCTTCACAATAGTGTAGATATATAATCAAACTAAATGTCTATTGACAGATGAATGTATAAAGAAAATATCATATAGGTATACATCATAAAATATTATTCAGTCATAAAAGGAAGCAAGTCTTGCATTTGCAGCAGCAGGAATGAGCCTGGAAGACACTGTTATTGATATAAGCCAAAAACAGAAAAACAAATATTGCCTGATCGCAATCATATGTGGAATTTTTAAAAAGTTGATCTCGTAAAAATAGACAGTAAACTGGTAATTACCAGGAGGTGGGGTGGTTAGAGGAGAAAGGCCTTAGAGAGAAATTGGTAAAATGATACAAAAATTCAGTTAGGCTGGAGGGATATGTTCAAGAGATCTATTGTACAACATGGTGACTACAGTTAATAACAATATATTGTATTCCTGAAAAATGCTAGCTGGGCTCAGTGTCTCAGTCTGTAATCCCGCGCTTTTGGGAGGCTGGGGTGAGTGTATTGCCTGAGCCCGCGGGTTTGAGACCCACCTGGGCAACTTGGAGAGACTTCATCTCTACAATAAATCAAAAAATTAGCCGGGCATGGTAGCATGCGCCTGTAGTTCCAGCTCCTTGGAAGGCTGAGGCGGAAGGATCGCAGGTCGCAGGTCGAGGCTGCAGTCAAGCCCAGCAGGTCGAGGCTGCGGTGGCCGGGAGTGTGCCACTGCACTCCAGTCTGGGTGACAGAGTGAGGCTCCAACACACATACACACACACACACAAAAAATGCTAAAAAGTGGATGTTGTGTTATCACACAAAATAATAACTATGTGATGGAATGCATATGTTAATTAGCTAGATTTATTCATTCTACAATATATAGAGAGAGTCATGCTCTGAATAACAACATTTTGGTCAACAACAAACTGTATATATATATATATATATATATATATGAAAGTGGTTCAATAAGATTATAACTGAGTTGAAAAATTTCTATGATGTCATGACACTGTAGCCCTCCTAATGTGGGAGCACAACACATTACTCACATGTTTGTTGTGATGTTGTATGAACAAACCTACTGTGTTACCCTACTTATAAACGTCTAGCAGATATTATTATATACTATGCATAACACTTGATAATGGTAACAAATGATTATGTTACTGATGTATGTATTTACTATATAATACTTTTCATTGTTATTTTAGAGTACACTTCTACTTGTATAAACAAGAAGAACTGTAAAACAACCACAAGCACGTCCTTCAGGAGGTATTCCAGAAGGACACACTATTATCATAGGAGATGATGGCTTTGTGTGAGTTATTGGCCTTGAAGACCTTGTAGTGAAACAAGATGTGATTGAGGAAGACAGTGTTATTAAACATCCTGACCCTATGTAAGATTATGTAGTTTGTGGTACTGTACCTTTTCTATGTTTAGATACACAAATACCATAGTGTTACAATTGCCTACAGTATTCAGTAAAGTAACGTGCTGTACAAGTTTGTAGCCTAAAAACGATAGTCTTTAACAGCATAGATATGTAGTAGGCTGAACCATTTAGGTTTGTGCAAGTACACTCTGTGATGTTTGCACAGAGACAAAATGGCCTAATGATACATTTCTCAATTATATCCCCTTTGTTAAGAAATGCATGATTGTACATTGAAATGGCATATTGTATATAATAAATATACACAACTTTATATGTCAATTAAAATTAAAATAAGAAAAGAAACCTTCCGGTCCAGGTTGTTTTATTGATAAATTCTATAAAACCTTAAGGATACAATAATGCCAATTTTACACAATGTCTTTCAGCAACTTTCACATGAACAAGTAATTCTCAGTTAGTTTTATAAGGCTGTCATTACCTTATACCGAAACTGTGAAAATAAATTAAATTAAATGATGGATACACTTTATAAATATAGATGGACAAATTATAAATTTTAGCAAATTGAATTCAACAATATAAAAAAATTAATACATTCTGACCAAGTGAGATGTATTCCAGAAAAGCTAGGTGGTTTCAATAATGAAGATCAATTAATGTAATTGACCACATTAGCAAACTAAACACAGAAACCATCTGATCATCTCAAAAGACACACAAAAAAAGGCACCTGTGAAAAATTCAATGCCTACCTTTTCTAAAAAATATTTCCAAGCCAGGAATAAAAAAAATTTCTCATATTGATAAAGTACTTCTAAGAAAATCCACAACTTATAACTACTTAATGATAAAAGATTTACTTTATTTATTTTACTGAGATCAAGAGGAAAATGAGGAATTTCTCTCATCTTACTTTAATTCAATATTGTAACTGAGGTTTTACCCACTACAGAGAGAGAGAGAGAGAGGAGAGAGAGATTGATTGATTAGAAATGAAAAAATAAACCATCACTATTCACAGAATGCTCACAAATATATTTATAAATCCAATGTAATCTATAAAAATAACTATAACTAATTCAATTTAGTAAGGTACTGATATAAAAATTGGACTTTATTTTATTTAACAATGAAGAACAATCTAAGATTGAAATTAAAAACAATACCATTTACAGCAATAACAAATATATAAAATACTTAGAGACAAATCTGATGAAAAGTTGCTAAACTGGTACACACACAATTGTAATACATTGCTGATAGAAATTAAAGATAGCCTAAATGAATATGATGATGCATTTTATCCTAAATACTTTGTCTTGTTAAGACATCAATTCTTCTCAGATTAGTCAACAGCTATAAAAATCCAGTCAAAATCCTAAGTGGCTGACCAACAGCATAGGAAAAGTTGCTCAAAATCACTAATCATAAGAGAAATAAAAATCTATACCACAATGAGATATCACTTTACTTGCATTATGATGGCCATTATCACAAGCACAGAAAATAATGACTATGCATGAGAATGTGAAAAAGTTGGAATGCCTATGCAGTGTAAATGAAAAATGGTGCAACCATCGTGGAAAAAAAAAATGAATGCACACCTGTGTTGATTGCAACTTAATGATAGTTAAAAGATAAAAAAAACCCAAATGTCCATTCATAAGTAAGTGGATATAAAAATATGGCATATACATACAATGAAATATTACACAGAACTAAAAATAAGCAAATCCTGTCATATAGCATATTACAAACCTCTATGATATTGTGCTAAGTGAAATAAGTCAGTCACAAAAGGATAAATATTTTATGATTCTACTCATGTGAAGTAATTAAAGTAGGAAAAGTGATAAGCAGAAAATAGAAAGGTAGTTGCCAAGACCTTGAAAAGGTAAAAAAGAAATTGGTGTTTAATTTTAATTATAGAGTTTACGTTTTGAGAGATAAAAACATTCTACAGACTTGTTGCACAATGATGTGACTTAGCATTATTGAACTGTACATTTAAAAATGATTAAGACAATAAAATTAATGTTATGCATTTTTTAACCACAATAAAAAACATTCTAGCTGACTTTCTCATAAAAATTGGCAAGGTTATTACAAAAACATTCATTGGGAAATGCAAAAAAAAATTTAGACTAGCCGGGCTCGGTGGCTCAGCCTGTAATCCCGCGCCTTTGGGAGGCTGAGGTGAGTGGATTGCCTGAGCCCACGGGTTCGAGACCCGCCTGGGCAAGCGAGACCTCATCTCTACAATAAATCAAAAAAAAAAAAAAAAAAATCAGCCAGGCGTGGTAGCGTGCGCCTGTAGTTCCAGCTACTTGGAAGACTGAGGCGGAAGGATTGCTGGAGCCCAGCAGGTCGAGGCTGCGGTGGCCGGGAGCGGCCACTGCACTCCAGTCTGGGCAACAGAGTGAGACTCCAACTCAAAAAAAAAAAAAAAAAAAAAAAAAACTTACACTAGTGAAATCAGCTCTAAGAAAGAACAAAGTTGTATAAAGCTACTTGACATCAAGGCTTATAATGCAAAGAGGGAGTTGGAAAAACGGATTTTATTTATAAATATGTGCGTATTTATTCTTACATGTTTAAACTTCAGTCATCTTCAAAGTACTCTCTGTTTGATACAACCCAACTATCTAGATGCTTTTTCCTTTCCTCAAAACAGTTCTCAAAAATAGTTTTTGAACTCATTAATTTTGATGTCTTTTACTGCTTCTGTCATTTTTTGTTTCACCTCTTTCACAATGGCGAAATGTTTCCCTTTGAGTACTTTTTTTTCATCCAGAGAAACAAACAAACAAAAAAAGTCCCGCAGGGAAAGATAGGGTGAATAAAGATGGTGGGGAACAGGGATCATGCTGTTTTTGGTCAAAAGTTGCTGAACAATCAGTGTGGTGCAAGCAGGTGCATTGTCATGGTGAAAGAACCAGTCACCTGTTTTCTGCCACTTAGTATGTTTTTTTCCTGCAAATTGTGATGCAACCTTCTCAAAACTTCTAGATAAAAACTGTGATTGACTGTTTGATCCAGAGGAACAAATTCTGAGTTTACTACAAGGAGCCAACCCTCAAAAAAAATAATAATTCTGACTTTTTGGGGGAGGCCCTTCTCATAAAAGTAGTATAATTAAGGCAATGTAGTTTTTGTGTAAAGGCAGATAAGTAGATCCATGTAACAGATAGAGAATCCAGAAAATAATGTAGACATTTGTACGGAAAACTGATTTGGTCAAAGGTAGAATTCAATGCATAAAAATGTGCAAAATATAAACTTTGACATATAGCTAATATTTTATTCATAATTAATTAACAATTAAAATATCTCATTGGAAAAACAAAAATTATAATATTTCTAGAAGAAAACAAAAGCGTTAATCTTTGTGACATCAGATTAAACAAAAATTCAAAAAGGAACAAATGAATACATTAGACTTCATCAAAATTTCAAAATTTGCTCATCAAAAATCATTGATAAAAGGATGAAAAGATCATCCACAGACTGGGATGAAATATTTGCAACGTATGTACTTTTTTTTTTTTTTTTTAAGTTGGAGTCTCACTCTGTTGCCCAGATTGGAGTGCAGTGGCCGCTCCCAGCCACTGCAGCTTCGACCTGCTGGGCTCTGGTGATCCTTCCGCCTCAGCCTTCCGAGTAGCCGGAATTACAGGCATGCACTGCCACGCCCGGCTGATTTTTTGATTTATTGTAGAGATGTAGAGATGAGGTCTCACCAAGTTGCCCAGGCGGGTCTCGAACCCGCAGGCTCAGGCAATCCACTCACCTCAGCCTCCCAAAGCGTGGGATTACAGGCCGAGCCTCCGAGCCCGGCTTGTTTTGTTTTTTTACTAGCACCTGCTAGTATATCTCCAGCGATGGTTTCAAAAAATGTTATTTTTTGTTTTTTTCCAGTAGTCCTTATCCTGGGTTATTAATCTTGAAATTATGGACAATTGCTGCTATAGACCTCAATCTATAGTGCATATCAAGAAATTCAGTTTTTTCTGGTAATGTCATGACTTTGCATTTTGGAACTATTTCCTCCATCACTAGTGGCACTTTGTATGTGTCTCATGGTATTGCTGAAGGTTTATAGAATTATACCAAATGCAAAAAAATCTGTGAAATTCATTACAGATCACTTTTTACTGTGATACTCCATGTACCAGAGAAATGAACAGCTCTCAGAATAATGCTGAGCATCACAAGGTGTTTTGAGTGGATATTCACAACACTTGAGCTCACTGCAATAGTAATAAGAGGTGGCATAAAATTATCACAGTAGTACAATATGCACTACAGTTAATTTTATGCAGTGCCGATTTAATACTGCATTTTTACACTCATTTATATTTCTCCTGACTGCAAATGAAGGCATGCCTGGTCTTTATGTGTTTGGGTGCATAAAATTTGATAAATTTTAACTTTTTATAATATATCTGTGCATATTATATAATATTAAATGATAAAATAAACTAGTATCTATGTATAATTTATGACATACCTTTTATTTTCACTTTTTGATATCTCTAAACTATGCATTTCATCTGCAAGTTTCTTTTAATTGTTTCAAGTCTCTAAAAAACATTTTCAGTGTATTTAGTAGAAAGAAATCCAGGTGTAAGTGGACATATGCAGCTCAAATCCTGTTATTCAGTGGTCAACTGTATCACATTTGTTTAACGCATCACTTATATACGCTAACAAGAGTAACTAAAGCAAGTTGGTCAATAATACAGACAAAAGAACTTAATTTGTATTTAAATATATATCTTTGTATGATGGAAATAGATATATTACATAGGTTCACGTAGTATGTCAATATACTTAAAAAGGTCTTAATGAACTTATACTAAACAATCAAGAGGAACCACCTCTGAACAGAGGAAGAGAGATGGGTTGGGTGAACATAGGAGACTTGTAGTTGTATACGGTATTATTTTAACAAAGACTAAGTATTGACATAGCTTTGTGTATTTAATAATGTACTTAAAAGTTGCTCAAGTGCCCTTGGAAAAACATCTAAAATTTTAGTATTTTAGATCTTAATTATTGAAAAAGCAATAGATGTAGGAGATCTTAGAGAGTGACTTTTAAAACATTACTAATTACTTTTGTGAATTATCTGATACTATGTATTCTGCTACTGACTACCCATTCTGTAGCTTTCTCAGAATCTAATTTCTCTTAACTAAAGTCTACGCCTTTAAGATACTGCTCATCCGTACCTTTAAGCAACAATTAGTTGGCATATTAGATTCATGTTCATTTGCTATTCAGGAGAAAATCTTGCTCTTCTCTGTTTTTATTCATCATTCTACTGTTTTTAAATGTATAAGAACATCCAAACAACTTATAAAGAACAAAGTATCAAGCCAGTATATGGTAATAGCAAATAAAAACTAAAAATGATTAAAGCTTTTTTTGTATTGTCAGTTAGTCCAGCTGGTAAAATCTATTCGCTCAAATCCAGTTAACTATTTAGAACATGTTTTACAAGCCATAGAAGATTAGAAGCTGCCAATGAATTCAGTTATCTTGACAATATTTTTTATCAATATCTTATGTCTAATCAATAGATTGCTACTTGGAATATCATACTTGTAATGTATCATCCCAGATAGTATGTTTCCATGTCAAAAGTCAAGAGGGCAAGTGACCAGTATATTCAAACCTACTTTCTGTCTAATATCACTTTTAGCTACACATTGATAAACAATATTATCAATTTTAATGCAATGGCATATCATACATACTTTGGAAGTTTTGCATGTTATGTTGCATACATAAATCAATTTTTAAAACAGCTTTCAATGTGATTATAGAGACTGATAGTCATATATGGAGGTTATTGGGAAAAGTAACATTCAAAATCTATTTATGTTTAGACTTTATGTGGTTTCTGTAATTTCACACATCTGATTAAATTTCACACAGCCTTATAAATCAAAATGTTGCCGTGCACTTTAAGAAATGACAACTAATGTACAAAGCTAGCTTTAAAAATTACCTTATAATACTACTAGGTCATATAGGTCATTTATAAAATGCAGTATTACATTTAGCTGTTATGGGAACAACTGATGAGGCTTTCTGTACAAATGATGTGATGTGAACAAAATTTTAAAAATGTTTAAGCACAGGTAGAATAGACTCTTTAACAAAAACACTTACTTTATATCTGCATCCAGTTGGATTGATTGCTAGTGTTTATATTTTCCCCAAACTTTCTCTAGGCCTGTAAGATTCATGGCTCGCTCCTTAAGCATGCCTCTTGATACTTGTTTTGTCAAATGCCCATTCTTGAGATTTGGCCTGTGTAATAATTTTGGAAGACGCTTTCAACAAATGCTGGCACTATCTATTTGACCTCTGAAGGTAGATGAGCATAATCTCAAACACAGACACATATTTTTAACAAAGCTTTTATTTCTTTATTAACAAAAATATTTAAGTCCTAGGGATCTTCTTCAGTTGAAAAGTATTCTTTCAGAAACCTAATTCCCTAAAACAGACAATGGAGACACACAACACTCTAGTGTGACAATTATGTGATTATCGAGGACTAACTACCCTAAAACAGACAATGGAGACACACAACACTCTAGTGTGACGATTATGTGATTATCGAGGACTAACTACCTGGTTTAAATTAGTATATTCACTCTAACTGATACTTACCACATTTTCACTTGTGTTACTATATAGTAAAAATTCATATAAATACATAACGTACATTTATCAAAAGAGTCAAGATTATAGAGCATCTCTGTCAATCATTGCTATGAACACCCCTAAGGAAAAAAAATACTAGTAATACCAAACCTAATACTAGTTCTCAATATGAAAGGCTACACTACACAAGGCAGGGAAAATTCAGTTACTTTATGGAGATTCTTGGGGAGGGAGGAGAAAAAGGTAAGGGTTGATTCATAGAATGATTAATAATAAAAACTGATAGAAATTTTAGATACCCCCAGAACAATCCTGGTGTGATTTTAAAGATGAAGAGATTAAAGATCAAAGAGATCTTGTGACTTTCAAACTGAGCCGTCTTTGATCAACTATGTAATCAATTGAAACATCTTTTCAATTGTTTTCTCTCAAACTGTATGTGTGCAAGCTACTTTTTAATACTTGAAATATCATAAATAGTTTATATTCCATTTTTACTTGTCTCATTTTACTCACAGGTGTATTTAGATTTACAAGAAAATTATGCTACATTTATCTGTAGCAATTTGTTTGGATAATAAAATGTAGAAATCTCAGTTTTCAGTAGTTTACTATTCTCATCCACATTTTAAAATCAAACCCTCTATTTTGTGAAAATAAAGTCAGTGATTCTAGTACTGAAATGACATTTGATTATTAACATTATCCTTATCTGGATAATCCTAAAATCAAAGCTGAATTGTTGCCAAAATGTGAAATCCCAACTACGTGTGAACAAAGACTATACTTAATTCTATTTCCATTCTTAGGAAGCAGTACATAAGTAACAGTGGCAGAGTCTTTTAAAAAACCCATTCCTGGACCCAAAAAGTTCTGTTTTCTAATATGAGGACTATATATAAGGTAATTATGAATGTGTACATATACAAATATATATATACATATATTAATTATTATCATAAAAACCATTAGGAAACACTGATATAGATGAATAATGATAATTATATGATTTAGCTTGTTTTTCCTATTATACAGAATATCAATCCAGATTAATTCATATCACTTGTGTAGTTTTTTAATGTAGAGTTTATTCTGAGATTCCAATGTTTAGTCATAAGATACAGTCATGCTCAGACAAAACAAGTTCTTACAAACATGAGCTTTGGTGCCTGTTTAATCTATAAATAAATCTAAGGTTTTTCAATTTTTTAAAATGTGAATTGTAAATAATCCATAATCTCTGACTTGCTGATAATCATTTACCTCTCAGAGTACTAAATCCAAGAAGTTTACATAATATAAATATAAAATTACAACAAATTTTGATGCTTTAGTCTATTAATCATTCCTGCCATCACGACAGCTAACCTGGTTGAGCAGTTCTGGCTTCACTAGGCTTTTTGTTTGTTTGTTTTTAATGAACTTGCACCAAGTAGTTACATTACTCATCTCTTTACTATTTCCTATAACTACTTGACATTATTGAAAAATTGAGAAAACTATATTATTGCATACTTAAATAATTCTCAAATAATTTTTGAATTGGAAAAAATATCATTTTTTCTATATAGTAGAAAAATACACCAAAAGATACATGAAAAATTTTCACTAGCATCAAAGAAATGTAAATTAAAACTACACTGAGATACCACCACCTAACTCCAGTCAGGATGGCCATCATCAAAAATAAAATAAAATAAAACAAAACAAAATAAAAAAAATAAAATAAAATAACAGATGCTGGAGAGGATGTGGCAAAAAGGGAACACTTCTGCACTTGGTGGGAGTATAAACTAGCACAGCCTCTGTGGAAAACACTGTGGCAATTCCTAAAAGTTCTAAAAATCGACCTTCCATATGACCCTGCAATCCCCCTACTGGGATTATACTCAGAAGAATTCAAATCCCTTTATAAAAAAGATACCTGCACATGTATGTTTATTGCAGCATTGTTCACAATAGCAAGAACATGGAAACAACCATGCTGCCTATCAAAAGAGGACTGGATTTTTAAAAAATGTGATACATATACACAATAGAATATTATGCAGCCATAAAGAAGAACAAAATCATGAACTTCACAGCTACTTGAATGGATTTAGAGTTTATAATACTGAGTGATCTTTCACAGAAACAAAGAACTGAGTATCATATGTTCTCACTCATAAATGGATCTTGAACAACTATCATAATACTATAAGAAAAGGATTGACAGTAGCAGGAAATTGTGGGGGTGAGGTGGGGAGATGGGATTGGCAGTAGTGGGAATCTGCCTGGGGAAGGGGGGGCACACCTCATCAACAAGGGTACCTGCATAATGAATATTTGTATACCTAACCCTAAATTGTACCCCACTTCTTTAAAATAAAAAATTTTCAAGTTAAAAAAAAGATCAGAAGCAAAACTAAAAAAAAAACATTACT